>BLKR01003810.1:0-130281 GCA_011170035.1 Teleogryllus occipitalis
GCCCCCCGCCTCGCCTCGCCCCGCCTCGCCCCGCCTCGCCCGCGCCCACGGCTTCCCCGCCGCACCCTTGCTGCGCTGCGTCCCGCCTCGCCCTACTACCCCCACCTCTCCCCGCCTCGCCACGCCGCGCCCTGCCGGGTCCCGCTGCGTCTCCACCCGCCCAGCCCCGCCCGACCGCGCTCGGCCCCGTCCCACTCCGCCCTGCTTTGCCTTGCCCCGCCCCGCGACCTGCGGTCGGGCGATCATGCGTACGTGCGTGCGCGCCTCGGCGCTCGTGCTCGTAGCGTGGCGAGGGGGGGGGGGAACGCACGGGTGAGAAGGGTGTTCGCCGTGTCAGGATGCTCCAGTGGATGGTGGAACCTGATCTCCAGCCTGTGTAATCAAGATAGACGCGTGACGTCTAAAGGAAAGGTAGGAATATCGTTTAGAAATGATTCTTTTTAATGTTTCTACCACGACCCTCACTTTTTCATTGAGCAAAAATCATGAACTTTTTTAATTTAACAATTTTTGCCTTTAATGTAAATACACTTCTGGGTTTTTTTATTTACCCTATCTCCAGATCTACATTGCTTGAGATTTGTTCTTCTGTGCCTCAACTATTTATTATGCTTTATTTCCTTTCTGACAAAAAAGAGAGGCGACCGCTTGTAAATGACTATAATAAACTGAATAGGATGAGCCGCTTTGAGTGATATGTATACGTTTCATGTAGTGATATATTCAAATAAATATTCTGCTGTCATAAATTGATGGGAAAAGATCTAAGTTATAAACAACGTAATATTGAATACAGAACCAAGAACACTTCGATGTTTTTCTAATTTCGATGTATTAAATTTGTTCCCTAACATGACCACAAGTTCTCCGTAAACTCGACCTTAATTAAAAAAAGACACTGAATTAAATCCATTTCGAATCTACTAAAACTTCATTTACAAGAGATTACTGATGTTATTTTAAATTTTATAAGTAATAAAACTTAATGAATATTGTGTCGTCAAAGACAGAACATGATAGAAATCCTTAGATAAAACAATATATTTTTTAATTTAAGTACTCATTTATTATTCATTACAAAATATATTGCATGTCTTTTGAAATGACCACAAACAACCATTTCTCAAATTCGACTTTACCTACTGTACATGGTTGACATTTTATAACAAAATGCGCGTAAGCAACGTGAACTAGAGAGATGGTGAATATATTTGTGTCAGTGACTGTGAGCACGCCGGGCAGACAGAATGGTACATCCCATGTGGGTACTGAAGGTGACGGATGGTCTTCGCGACAGAATGCCCCAACGGATGTCGAGATCCTGATCTATTATATATCTGTAGCAGAGGAAGAGATATGATATTATACATCAAACTCGCGCACTGTCGTCGTTCATATGATTACAAATAAAACTCATCATCGATTTTGTACGTCACCGTCAACGTTTAGTCCTCGAATTTATTTATATTAACAAATTGTTTGAAGGCTTTATATAATCAGAGAAATGTATAATTCGTAAACATGCTCGTATTTAAAGAAGGTTCACCGAAGGGAATCTAGAGCAAGCTTGTTACGCCAAACGAGATTGAATGCAGAATGCTATTTTTATGTATTTACACGTGGTACCAAAACGTTTTGCCGCAATATTTAATTCTTTTCAATGTATAGTAGTAGAAATATAGCGCAGTAAGATTGCTTTATTTGGACCTTCGTTTTTAAACGTGATTAATATATACCTTTAATTTTAAAAAAATCAAAACAGAGTAAACAAAGGGAAAAGCAGTGAAAAATGTTGCAGGCAAAGGAACTATAGATTGCGATAGACACAAGCCAAAGTGACTTTCGTGTGCACGTATTTGAAACCCAACAAAACCCTACAAAATTTAACAAATTGTTGAAAAAAACATTTTGGAGCAATGTTTAATACGGCTTTATTCACTCCGTAGAATTATGATTCTCGTGACACTGCTCTCATGACCTCTTCTTTCTCCGTCTTGAATAAAAATCCACTTAAACTACTTGATACATACATAACTGGTACACCTAGCTATTTAGGTAAATATTCGTTCATATACTATTCGGGGTATATTCGTTCAATACTCTTTGCATAATACTGAATATCTTGCTTGAACGATTTGTGGTATATTTAAATATTTTTATATTGAATGTTCCGAAGTTTTTACATTTACATTATTTGCGCCAAACATCGTCGTTTTGGCCTCCGAACACTGGTGTGGAAATTTTTGAGACTCAATATAAATGTAAATGGCAACGCTACTTAATGAACAAAACTTACGAGAATTTAACGATACACAGAATCCCTTTAAAATGAAACATTACTTCTACAAGAGTCAATCCTGTGTGACGTACTAGGATGAAAAACACAGACGACTGTTCTGATTGATATTTACAATATATTTACAGAATATTTACAATTCATGTACGAAGATTATAATACAAAAATCTAACCCCTTGGCAACCTTTCAATTCTCTTAGCCGCGAAACCCCGCGACCGTCCCTAGGCCTCGCCCAGAACCACTGCTTCGGAAGCAGCAAAAAGCAACGCGAGGTGCGAAGCTGTCGGACATAGAGTCCCGTAACTACACCAGTTACATGGCTTGTCGCCAAACCGATCTTCGACCTGAAGATCACGTGCAATGATAGCACTGGAGATACCTCTCGTCTTTCGACACCCAGCGTATCCCGCGAGGCGCCTGTCGGCGCAGCCTTAAATATCCGTCGGCTCGCCCCCACCCTACAAGCGGCGGGCGTCATACGGCTCGCTGGCCAGCCCTTCCAGGGCTGCAACCGACATCACTTAAACTCGCGCCCGCGCGCGTCATTTTCTCCCAGTTATTTGCGTACGGGTATTTTCCAGCCGGCGCGGCGTGGCGGCGTGGCGCCGCCGCCTTTCACCCCCATTCTACATCCGGCTTAGGTCGGGTTTCCCCGAAGCGGCCCGACGCAGCGGCGCCTGACCACGCGACGCTACACCTGTTTTTACGATGTATTCTGTAAAGACTACAGCGGAGAAGTATTTTGAGATAATTTCGCAGTTTTCGTTTGTACAATCACATTATTCTGAAGACAATTTTTATAAAAATAATATTTTTATCTCCTAAAACGGTTACAAAACCGAGGTCTTTACCTTCCTGAACTCAAGCGTGTAACTGAAGGATAATTAAGTGAAATGCAATGGAATACGTTAATGAGGAAACCTTTACTACTAGGAAATGCATTTGCGTTATATTTCATGAACTGGATATGCCTTTTGAAACAAATAATCCTTTTCTTCTTTTTCCGGGCATCTAGAATAAATCTAGATTCAGCACCCTCTCTTTCTCCTGCATTCATGGTGTCACTAAATTTCGCATTAAATTTATTATAAAAATATTATGTTGCCTCATAAAATTTAGAAATACAAAAACGGTGATCTTCAGGATCTCGCACTCAAGTGTAACTGAAAGACAATGAATACAAATGCAATTCTTTAATGAGGAATCCCTTCTCTACTAGAAAATTACATCTCCTGTTACATTTCATGTACAGGATTTACGTATCGAAAAAAGAAAACTAATCTTCTTCCTCTTTTCAGGGCAAAATCTAGATTAAATACCCTGTCTTTCCCGTCCATCTGATTCCGCTGCAGGGAAAAAGTACAGGGGTTGCGTCGGAGCCCGCGCTCCGTGAGGCGAGCACGAGAAGGCTTCGCTGCCGCCAAACGGCGTCACGAGGCGACACTCCCCCCCCCCCCCCCTAATGCCCTCGAGGCGCTCAACGACGCCACCGCTGCGGTGGCAGGCCCCGCCCCGCACGAGCAAAACAAGCGAACGGATCCCCGCGGCCCCAGTGGCGCTTTGGCAATCGCGATGCCGCCGCCCCCACCGCCATTCCTACGGCAACTAGGGAGGCGACATCGATGTTTCTATAAAAATACCCATGTTTCTATAAAATATCGATGTTTCTATAAAATGATGTTTCTATTAAAATATCGATGTTTTCATTAAAATATCGATGTTTCCATTAAAATATCGATGTTTCTATAAAATATCGATGTTTCTACAAAAATATCGAGGTTTCATTAAAATATCGAGGTTTCTATAAAATATCGATGTTCCTATAAAATATCGATGTTCCTATAAAATATCGATGTTTCTATAAAATATCGATGTTTCTATAAATATCGCTGTTTCTATAAAATATCGCTGTTTCTATAAAATATCGGTTGCTATAAAATATCGATGTTTCTATAAAATATCGATATTTCTATAAATATCGATGTTTCTATAAAATATCGATGTTTCTATAAAATATCGATGTTTCTATAAAATATCTATCTTTTCATAAAATATCGATCTTTCCATAAAATATCGATCTTTCCATAAAATATCGATCTTTCTATAAAATATCGATCTTTCTATAAAATATCGATCTATCTATTAAATATCGATTGTTCTATAAAATATCGATGTTTCTATAAAAATACCGATGTTTCTATATAATATTGATGTTTATGTAAAATTATCGATGTTTCTAAAAAAATATGGATGTTTCTATAAAAAAATCAATGTTTCTACAAAATATCGATGCTTCTACAAAAATATAGATGTTTCTATAAAAAATCGAAGTTTCTATCAAAAAATTTCGATGTTTCAATAAAAATATCTGTTTCTACAAAAATAGGGATGTTTCTGTAAAAAATATCAATGTTTTAAACATCGATATATTGAAGCCGATGTTTTCTGAATATCGATGTTTAATCCTTGATGATTCTACTTTTACAATGTTTTGTTAGTTGATCACCATAATCACAATTTTGTAAAAGGTAAAATATGAAATAACTGATAGTATCACTGAGACTATTACTCGCCCGAGATGATCATTTGTTTTCATTTAAATTTTAATCAAAATAAGTTGCACAGCCATTGTCAAATTAAATTTTGTGGCGCACGGATTTAATGTTAGAGGTTACTAAACATACTTTAAAATATCGATGTCGTTTGGTCGATGTATTTTGAACATCGATATTTTAATTTTGAACATAGATGCTAGCCAACATCGGTGTTTTGTTGCCAATGTCGCATCACCAACGGCAACCAGCACGACCGTCACCGGAGAATCACTAATAGCAAACACTCTCCCCCACCCCTGCCCCTATGGGCATCAACTAATGTCATCGCAACGCCTCTGCCTGGAAGAATCTAGGGTTGGAGACCCGGCGATGGCAGGATTTTTGACACTAGCTTGTCTGCTTGGTCGAATTCAGCCGCTGGCTAGAGGGGAATTCGAGCGGCCGGCTGCTTTGATCGGATGTTTTCCGAGGTTTCTTCAATCAACACCAGGCGAATACCGGAGCAGTACCCTAACAAACGGGTCACGGACCGCGCGGGATCTTTCCTTCCTCTTCGTTGTCCTATCCTCTCCCCTTACACACACACACACACACACACACTCACATGCATTACACTATCATACATGCCGGGAGAGGTCTCAGGGGTTTTAGAACTACCTGGGATATACCTGGTTGGGGAAAAATACCCGCAAGGCGACGTAGGTCGGGGCCGGATTTTGCCAGCCAGCCGAGCAAGATCACCGTCACCTCCCACGATACAAGACATACATTACACAGACTTATTTACTGTGACCTTGACAATTGATACACACGGATCGTTAATCAATAAATCAATCTACTCCCGTCCCGCGACCGCCCGTAACCACCATGTCGCTACCATCGCCGCCACCATCACTACCACCACCACTAACATAGGCGGCATTGCCATCACCCCTACCAACTACGCCAATGCCGCCGCTACCGCCAACACCAACGCCCCCTCCTCACACGGCCCCACTTCCAACGCCGGCACCAACGCCATTATCGCCGTCAAAGTTAACATCAATTTGTCGCCTGTTATGCTGTCCCAATGTCAGGAATTCCTGACATTGGGACTATTCCAATGTCAGGAAAGGTGTTCCATCCCCATCGTTACAATTCTGACCGCCGATCACGTCGTCTTGCTGACCTATCGTAATAATTCTTTGCTTCTCTCGCTCCTAATCCCTGATCCGCAGTCATTCCGCCAATTACTCTTTTATTCGTTTTCTCCAAATCTTCAACTTTTGGTGTTCCAAACCTTGACTTTTTCCTCATACTACACCACGGCCACTATCATTATGAGTACCAGAGAGAACTCGCTGCACCAAGCTCCTCATAAAAACCGTATATTGAAACCTTTTTCATTTACTTCCGTGCCCACGTCTGTAGTAACCATATTTTATTTCGTTGTCTTTCTTGTATTTTCACCGCTTCTACTCTTTTCACAAATACTGCCATTTCTACCGACCACGCCCATTCTCTTGAAATTGGTTTGGAGATTATATAGGGCTCCATTTACGTAGAATCCTCTGTAGTGGAGGGGACGTTTATTAAGCTGCAGAAAGGAACTGCCTTCTGCAAAAACTGCTCTAGTTGTTGAGAGTTTTTTTGTTTTCTCTAAATGTAGTCATTAACAGTTTCAGGGTAAAATTTAAGTGAAAATGTTTTCTCTTAGTGGAGTGTATAGTCCAAAATAATGCAGCATTGGCAAACGTTTTGAGACATCACCGCAAGGAATTTTTCGAAGATTATATACTATGAACTTTGGGACTTTGGGAAGTCACATTCTTTTGTGAGTGACCTGCTTTTCACGGCGAATTTCAAATGATTGTTTCTTGATCCAAAGAACGTGTTCAACGAACAATTGTCCCAATATATGCTAAACGAGATTTGATCCAAATCAAAACAATATATTCACAATGCATTTCTAAGCAAATATTGAAACTTCACCAAAATCGAAAAATAAAGCTTTCAGAGGAAGTAAAATGGTATTGGGCAAAAGAAGATAAAACCTTAGTGCAAATTCGTGAAGACAGTGTCAAGAAATTGATTTTTGTGGTTTAGTATCCACTCAGGAAGAAGGAAATAAGTCTGAAACGTGATAAATAACAAATGAAGTTCATATTTTTTGCGCAAATTAAAAATCGAACAAAAAATAGCAATGAAGAAAGGAAGCAATTTAAAGATGACAAAACTGAGGGGGTAGAAGGAAAAGGAAAAGGAGAAGAAAATGAAAATAAGGAATAAGAAGTTGGTCAATGAGTAGGAATGAATAAAAGTTCAGGGCGATTGTGTGAAAGAATGAAACGAAGAAATGTTGTGTAGTTTTGGATGTGGGATGGAAGTTAAAACAGGAAAGTATATAAGATAAAAGAGCAAAGAAGAAGGAAAGAGATAATTCATAACATGTTTCGTGAGTGAGAGAGGAAAAATACTAGAGAGATAAAGGAAAAGAGTGAAAAAAAAGAAACAGGAAAACAGATATCATGCTCAATGATTTGGCAGAAACGTTACCACTTATGGACCAAGAATCGTATGGCTGCCACTCTCACCTGCAACAAAAAATTTAAAAAATGTCATAATTTGAGTAAGAAATAAATAAACAGGTGTTTTTCTATAGAAATGGAAATTCATTTTAGAGTTATTTCTAATTACACAACTGAAATTTTCACACAATCAATTGGATTCGTAAATACATTTTATTACTAGATTCCGAGGAATACATATTTTTGCCGAATGTTTTTATTAAATTGAATTGTATTAATATTTACGGTATTTTAGGATGGAAATTCGCGCTCGTCCAAATATTCCACATCAGTCGCGGAAGTTGGTGACACTTGCTGAAGAGGATCTGCTTTAATGTTTGTGAATTGTGCACATAGCGATGCGGATTGCATACCGTAATTCTCTTGAATATCCCCATAACAAAAAATATTGAGAATTCAAGTGGGGGCGTACAAGCAGGTCATTGCACTGAACATCTGCGACCAATACCTGGCGTCGTTAGGTATGAATATTAAGTCTTACAATTAATGGCACAAGCATAGATTTCTCTAATAAATAACATAATGAATTGGTCCTATACTGAAAATTTCAATCTACAGGACTAGATCATTATGTTAATTATTTAATAAGTAAATATCAATGTTAAAAGTCGGTTTTTAATTTCTTACATCCTCGAACTCCCAGAATTTCCTTGCCCACCACGAACTCTCAAAACACATCTTCAAGTGTGCTGTAATGAAATTTTTTTTTTTTTTTTACATTTCCATTATTTAGACGAGAAAGATGCATTTCAATGCTTTTACTCAAGAGGAGAGTATTCTCCATGCATTATAAAGCAAGTTAAATATTATTTTCAAATTTCCAATGCATTTGCCTTGGTAAATTTATTATCTGACTCGTTCAGGTTTCTATTGGCGCTTTCTACAAACTCCAGTCTGAAAATATCAGATCTAACGGCAATAGGAATTCTGAAATGAATCATGTGAATGTGAATAATGTAAAATTGACTCCTAAGAGAAGGGATTTAATTTTAACGTTTGGGCTAATTTAAACGAACGTCTAATCGTAAGTATGGTTATTTTTCCATGTATAATATTCACGAGTCAAGTCAAGAATGAGAAAAACAGATGGAACATGTAGAATCAACTCTGAATATATAGAAATTTTAATTACAGTGAAGCGAAGGCATTGATTGATTCCGATTCTCATATATTACAAAAGAACAACCGCTGTTTGGAGGAGAATTCTAGCGGCCGGCTGCTCTGATCGGTAGTTTTCCGTGGTTTCTCCGATCAACCCTAGGTGAATGCCGGAGCAGTACCCTACCAAACGGGCCACGGACCGCGCGCGATGTTTCCTTCCTCTTCCTTGTCCTATCCTCTCCCCTTACACACACACACACACACACACACTAACATGCACTACACTACCACGCGCGACGGGAACTTAAGAGTTTGTCCCGGCTGTGTCGATGCCACGCTGGTGAGAGATACCTGGTTAGGGAAAATCCCCGCAAACCAAGGTAGGTCGTCGCCGGATCTCACCAGACAGCGGGGGAAGATCACACTTTTCATGATAAAAACACATACTGCACTTACGGAGAAAACGACCTTAGCAGCTGACGCGCCCGGAATCACTAATTAATCATTAAAAAGCAGGTGATTCGATCATATTCAAGTCTAAACTTCAGCTATAGTTATTCCAGGAAATGCAACTTCCAAGAACATTGCACTTCACCTCAGGACCGCAAGTTGAAAGTTTGATGGTGGAGTGTTTCATGAGTTATTTTTGTAACATTTACAGTGAGCGAAATGCAGAAAGGTTCCATTTCTCAGAAGAAACCGTTTCAGAACATCTGTGGCAATTCTCTCCAGCGTGAAAACTGAATCGACGCGGGCTGCATAATGAAAACTAATGAAATACCTTCTGGCTAGAACATCGTTAAATGCTATGAGAGAGTCTTCCAGATCAGTAAAACACTGAGATAACAAAGAAGTTACAATGGAAGTGTTCCATCAGGGAAAAGTCACTCACGGGAATCAAGACTACTAAAATACTATTTTGTGTGTAAAGACTGTCAATTGTCGAGAAAGCAAGAATTCTGGAGAATATTCCTATTTCTAATTCTCAGTGATAGGATACTTTAAGAACCTCCGTAATAACTCAGTCAAAGTAGAAATAGATTTTTTTCCTTTATCGGACATAATGAAGCAAAAATATTGGTGTCTACACGTTCACTATTACTGGAGTCGACAGTAAAAGGAATTCCATTTATTTTCAATTACTTACTACAATACATTTTTACTCCCTGGAGTTGGCCTTACATAGATGGAAAGTTAAGCAATGCTGCAAAAATCTGACCCAAAGCACAGCACTAACTAGAAATACCACAATGTTGGTACGTATATTAAACTCATTAAATGCGTTTGAAAATATAAGTGAGTGTAGTGCATGATTATTTTCTCGGGAGATGGCAGTGATCTTCCCCCGCTGGATGGCGAGATCCGGCTCCGACCTACTGTCGGCTAATGGGGTTCTCCCTAACCAGGACTCTCCCACCAGCGGGGCACCGCACCAGCCGGGACAAGCTCTAAGCTCCCGACCGGTCTCACGGAATATGCGGTAGTGTAGTACATGTTAGTGTAAGTGTGTGTGTACGGGGGAGAGGATAGGACAAGAAAGAGGAAGGACAAATCGCGCGCGGTCCGTGGCCCGTTTGTGAGGGTACTGCTCCGGCATTCGCCTGGTGTTGATGGGAGACACCACGGAAAACTACCGATCAGAGCAGCCGTCCGCTAGAATTCTCCTCCAGACAGCGTCTTAATTCCACCTAGTTGAAAATCTAGTGTCGAAAATCCTTGGGCCGTCAGGACTCGATCCTAGGACCTCCCGGTCAGAGGCGCTGCAGAGGCATCAGTTGATGCCCTGAGCTACCGCTCACGGTCGGTTGCTTCATCGTTGCGATGATTATATAGAGAGTTGTGTGATAATTCCATTATATTGCAAAGATCACATGCCACAACGCTTATTGAAGCTACGTGGCCGATGTAGGAACCTGAGTGCCCATCCGTCCCTTGTGTCAAAAAACGTCTGTCTCCCCTACTCGTATGCACTAAGAAACGGATATCAAAAAAATACTGTTTATTACTCATTCTCAAAAATATCAAGCGATTAACGTACAATTTCATGTCCCGGTGAATGTTTAATACAGCAAGCCGAAGAGCCATGTTAAAGCCGAATTATTTTGAAGGGTCGACATCTGTATGTCCTAACCCATCTCATCCGCGTGTGGTTCGGAGAATTTGTTGGCGAGTTTATCTGTCAAGTCCTGACAGGGAATCGAAACAATAAGATTTCCAGGAAACAGAAAGAGCAGCGTAAGCCAGAAACGTTTGTTTCGCCAAGTGAGATTAATTCGAATGCTGAAGCCCTTAATCTCATTGGGATACTTCGCTAAAACCTGATGTACAGCTTCCGAGAATACTTGTGCCCTGGAGCTCTGAACGTGTTGCACCACCGTAGATGGGTCGGAATCGTGATCTTGTATTTGATACTTGGAAATACGATGCTTCTAACTCCTAGAATATGAGTCCTATGCTTACAACCACAGAAACTCGAAATGAAAATCTATTATGGGAAGCTGTTCTTAGAATTGATTTCAAAATCAACCCTCAAGCAAAGTACCTGTTTTTAAGGTGTAAACCGTCTTAAGTGGCGGGAACACATTTAATGACAAATAGAAATATTTTAGACACAATTTGAAATTACTATTTTCTTAACAATCTCCAGTCCAAAGCTGTTGTTTAACTTAAATGGAGATGGGCAAATACACAGAAACAATGATGGCGATTATCATATTACCTCACTGGTTGGATTGCTCGCTCACGGGCCTTTACCGGTCCATTCCGGCGGTGGGGTTCCGACGAAGCACGGTTGAAGTGCCCTCATACACAACACGAATGGATCTCGTGCTCCCATCAAATGCTCGGGAAGTCAGCAGCCGTCCGCGACCAAGCTCGAAGCGATGACCTATGATGCCGTTACGCGACGCAAAGCCGTCACTCGCCACCTTGTCTGCGTTCGCTCACCCTTTTAATTGGTTTTAGGGCGTCGCGTCGGTCCGACTGATCCACCACACGGAATTAATTCCGATTGAGTGAATGAAGGGTATGGATTGAGTGAATGAAGTAATGGTCGGATTGCTTAGGCCGGCGGTTACTGGTCAGTCACCCGTCAGTACGTAGTTGACTCCGCCGTAAGTTGCCTAAGTTTAGTCTTATAAAGTCCTTCTCTCTCAAGTCACTATCTCAAGTTTCCTCTCTCACGTTCCTAGCTCGAGTGTTTTCTCTCGCGGCCCCGACTCAAGTGTTTCTTCTCCTGAATCCTCTGTTGCTCCCTCGCTTTCCTCTCTCCATCCTATTTGGAAATTTCTGTGCTCTGACACGTGCGTAATGCTTTGCCTCTGATTGGTTCGATCATCAGGTTTCTGAAACCTTCCACTAATCTTTTCCGCGAATTGGCCCAACGCGATCACTTCCTTTAGCGACCTACTTTGCTATGTTTTTAATTGGTCGCCTTTGTGCGACCATGGGCACGTTGCGATCTCAGAGAAAGTGAGGCAGCTTCTACTGTCTGCTGATTATTTCATGGTGCGCCCTTAAGGCCGCTCCACAATAGCCCGGGAACGGGAACGGGAACGCGAACGGGAACGTAAAGAAAGTTAAAAGATGGACATCTCAGGCAGGCGTTCACAACACGACGGGAATGCGAAGCTTGACAGGAACGGGAACGCGAAGGATGATGAACATTTATCTCAGCCCGGGAACGCGAAGCCTCTCGACCAATGAAAGTGCAGCAAATGGCGGCGAAGCTTTCCATGATTGAGCGCGCGAACTGCGCGCGACAGGCGTTACTGGTCTGGAGCGGAATTGAGAGTGTAGGGCGATATTGAGGTTCGAGCGTGGATTCGCGATATTAGGGTTAGAAGCGGGCATTGTTAGTAATTGTTGAGTTGTTTTAGTTAATTTTAGTAATTATAGTATAATTTTTTTCTATTAATATTAACACAATTAAAATTTCTCAACATTTTACAAAAATGTTTCGTTAAAGTACATTGGAGCTGTTTGTTTAATTTGACAAAATTTTAGTTTATCGTAGTTGCATTTTCCTAAGTCCGTAGTAGTTTTGGCATTCTTTGTACTTATAGTTATATTTTCTAATTAATATTCTTTCGTTAAAGTATTTTTTATTCATAGCAGCTCACACAAACACATCAGACAGATGACAATACCAAGAGTAACACAGTAGCATAGCTAGATGTGCTTTGGTTTCGGCAACTGTTTCTTAAAGTTCTCGTTTTAGCCGCTACAGATCCATAGCGCTGTTGCCTCTTCCCGTTGGCGTTTATTGTGAAACGCACGTACCTCCCGGTCCCGTTCCCGTTCCCGTCCTCACCTTCACGTTCCCGTTCCCATTCGCGGGCTATTGTGGAGCGGCCTTTAGGGATTAACAGGCGAAGTGCCACTGACTTCCCTAACGTGACTGTTCCCGTCCTCAATCCGACGATCGCCGGGGACAAAGAATGTGACGGGGTGGTGGTGGGGGTGGGGGTGGGGGTGGTGGTGGCGGGGAGGCACGTGAAGCGCCTACTGAAGGTTTAAAACAGTACTCACGAAGCGAGTACACCCTTTCTATAGTTACTCCACGCACCACGCCTGACCAAAGGACCACGCTCGCCAAGCCGGCTCTCTATTTGAAACTCAACACAGATTACTCCGATTAAAACGTGGGGCGAATTGACATTCCATCAGCTGGGACGTGGCTATCCAATCGGCTGCTTCTATAGCAAACACTGAGGTGCAACGAAGCAACGAATCTCCCGATTGGATAACCACGTCCAGGTGATCGATGTCATTCGTCCTACGTTTTAATCGTATGCAATCGCAAGGCCTGCTCACTCTGGGCTTCTTCCGCGACCGCTGACGGGCATGGGAATATGTGAAGAGAAATTAGGGCGTGGAGGATAAGGCAGAGAGGAAGATGAGAAGATGACAAGGCACTTGGTTTGTGGCGTGGCTACAGTACGAATATTCCAAAAGGAATCTCCATTTAATGTTAACAGTCCACATTTAGATTAAATAATGAATATATATAAATTCCAATATCGACTATAATTCTACGTTATCAATTTTTACGTAATCTGTTTCGTACGTAATCTACTTTGTATGTAATGTACCTCTTTTTACGTAAAATTATTACTTTTCATATTAATACACAATATACATATATTATACACAATACAATACATCATATTAATACACAATATACATATTGTTTGCCGACATTTCGGAAAATTAATTTCCATCCTCAGGAATGAATAATATGAGAAAGGAAAACAACACACATTTCCAAAAATGCTACAGAAAACACGTGTCAGATACAAAGCAATTCTGGCTGCAGTTAAATACATTTACAGGTTTTGTACACAAAGGTTTCAACCACCACGTGAGTACATAATTAATTTATGTGCTGAATGCTCCTCCACATCAGGCACCTCACATGAAGTGAGGGACATAGAACCCTCCTCACCACATCGACACACAACATGAATGATACTTGTAGAATGTTGGGCGGTGAGACGAAAATTATAAGCTGTGACTGAGTGAGGTACACACTAGTTTCCGGTGCGAGTCAATAGTTGATTACAATCTGAATACATGCTATCTAGGGTAATTCTATTTGCTTTTACATGAGATTGATCTATTAATTACACATATTTGTTTATTTATTTTTTACGATTATCACTTTTTTATTATTTTGATGCTGATGTAAGATATTTTTTTTATATTCCTGTATTGTGACAAAACCAGAACAAGGAACCGTATATGATCGAAATTCGATTAATTAAATTGCTTTGTCTTGACATAAAAGTGTAAGAAACAGTTACTCTAACTTGCGAATGAATGTTACGTAATGGAATGTTCATTCTATTTCATGATTCGTCCTATGCACAAGTCTTACATAAATTCATATCCTTAAAACTTTCGTTCCTCGCGCCATTTTGTGGTACGTGAATACTTGCACTTGTATTTTTACACCACTAAATACTTCAAGCACATTCCAAATTTTTGTCATCTGTATCTTATCGTTGGTATTTATAATTACAGTTTTTTGTCTATTTTATATTTCAAAAAATAGTGAAAAACAAAAACGCAGATATAGAAAAAAATTTTCTCGCAAAAGAACTCCTCATTAATATTAATCATGCCAATAAAACATCACAAGTGCTGCTACATTTCGTCTCGGCCATATAATAACCTAATATATTAGTTCCTAGAAGGATTTCTTTTTTATTTTCCAATGACAAAGACGCATTTACTTTTACATGGCACGATGAAACGTATAATAACATTACCAAGGTCCATGTTTTGCTCAAAATTGCATTTCTGAATGTAGAACTCGGGCAATTTTTATTTTTTTCTGAGAGGATACTATTTACATAACCGTGTTTTCTCTTACCCGACGTGGAAATTATTCTCTCGCAAACTTTTTCTTTTCGCAATCACAAAAGCTCTTCTTGACAGGCTAAATAATTTCGCGAAGGTAAAAAAACTTGAACAAGTGCCTCCGAGCTTTTGATGTCATCCGTTACTGACGAAATAAGAACCACTCTAAGCGAGAAAAAATTCTATTTCTCAACGCGAAGTGCAGAGAAAAGGAATTTTGTTGACTGGACCCATCGAACGCAAAATAACTGTGTGGTGATCACATGTTTCCAGAGAAATGAGTGTGATGCAAATATACATTTAAACAAACTTTAACTTGAGTTTGACACGGAAACATGTTAGATTTTTACGATGCATCGTTTATTTTTTCTTATAGATATCATCCTCATATTTTAATGTAATTCATTATTTTACATATTTTTGGTAATTGTATCACCCTAGTCGTCTTTCACCTAGAGCCACCCAGAAATTACGGATACAGGGAGATTTTTCAACAAATTTCTAATTTGTGTTCTTAGGTTGATGAAGTTGAAAGATAAAGTAGACATTCTTTGGAAATAAATTGGAGAACAAGCTGTTATATGAATTATTTTATGATGTATGTTTTCCTCTTGTATTGCAATTTAGCACTGATATCAGGGTTTGTTTGAATTTAGACTCTCTTTGCAAGTGGCAACTTGCAACTTGCAAGCGTTTGCATCTTGAATTCCCAAAATAGTATCAAAATGGTACGGAATAAAATCCTCAACTATGTGTATTTAAAATATATGCGTTTAATAAAATATCTTACGGATTAAATAAATAAAAGGTGTTGCCAGGTATCAAATATAAATTTAAACTTAAGATTAAATATAAATTTGATACCACACAATGCCTTTTATTTATTAAATTATCAGAAGGTATCTATCTCACAAGCCATCTTATTAATTCTTAAGGTACCTTTGTAAATTAATGGGACATTAAAACACCCTGAATTGCGGAGATTAAAATACCCAAATCCTAGGTGTTATCTACAGCATTCATCACCTACCGAGAGCATTGTAGCGGGATGTCAGCTCCAATCACACCATTCGGTTAGATCAAAAAAAGGCCCTTAGTCTACTGCGACACATTACGACAATATTTTATCCCCTACGCACTCGCACGATCGACAAATGTCCCGAGAGGGCGAACAAGACGAAGAGGAGGCAGAGAGCGATTTGTCTCTGACGAACAAATGGAGTCATCGAAACGGAACACAGAAACCTTGAATGCATCACGTGAACAAAAAAGCGTTTCGACAACAGATTAATAGCGGGTCAAAGTGGATCACAGCTTTGATGAAAATTGTGGAGGCTAGCCGTTCCGATCGGTTGTTTCCGAAGTTTTCTCCAAAAGACAAAAGCCAGAGTAGTAAAAAATAGCCATAAAAAGTAGCCATAAACAACAGCCCACGGACCGTGCACGATCCTTTATTTCCCTTTCCAAGGGCTGAGATATAGGCTGATCCCCAACTTCATATGACCCATCTCTCATTGATCGAGAAAATATTCGGCAAGCCGCACCGAGCTACAAGTATCCTGAACCACCGAGAGTCATGTGTGAGGTTAACCAAAGGAAACAGTGAAATTGCAATTGTTAAATGCCCCACTGGTTTGGCTGAACACTGCTTTGATAATTCTTTCGTTAAAAGTAATTAATATTAGTGCGATCCGTAGTGTTGTCAGACGGCAGGCCTTCCACCTCTAAATACCTGAATTCAAATCCTGTTCGTTCCATGTGGAATTTCGAGTGGCTTATGCGGGTTCGATATAACTTCCCTTGGTTTTCCGTGCTTGGTCTTAACTTTCACTCTCCTATGATTTTACTCCATTCCATCTTCATTCATATTACTCGCAATCACCAATCCTTCAAAAAGATTTCTCTACTTCACGCATTGCTGTAAAGCTAGAATCTGGCATCGTAATAAAACACATTATAAGAGCTGCTACCACAATTCATATCGTAATATCAAATTTCATTTTCTCTCCCTGCAGAGTTGACATAAAAAACTCACAGTTTAATCCAAAGCATTTATTTTTATTATGATCACAATACCTAAACCTTACCTGAGAAAAATGTGGATGATCTTAATGTGAATTGACTGATCAATTGTTTCCGGGAACATCAATTGCTATGATCATTAGACCCTTTAAAAGAGTAAATGTTTTCCCTGGGAGATGGTGGTTATTCCTTCTCAAATATGGTGAGTTCGGGATAGTCAGACGTGACACCGATGGTCAGACGTGACTAAATGTCGATCTGTGGAGGAGAACCGTTCCAGCTATCTCCTTGCAGCAGGACAACGCCTCATTCAGGGACCGCCTCGAAGCTCCCGATTGGTCTCCTAGCATGTGTGTTCAATGTGTGTGTGTGTGTGTGTGTGTGTGTCCAATGAGAGATGATTGTACGAGGACGAGAAAGGAATGATCGCGCGCAGTCCATCAACCAATGTTCTGGTATTCGCCTGGTAAACGTATTAAATCCAATAAACATTGTAAATGCGGAAAACTATCCATCAGAATACTCGGTGGCATGAAATCTCATCCAGAATGCCGCTGAATTCGACTTGCCTATGAAGCCACAAATCTGCCATTCTTGAGACTCACACTCTAGCAACCCCGTTGAGAATCGATGCTCAAACAGCGGTAATGCTGATTTTAAATTAAATTCAGCGGATCTTCTTAATAGTAATTCCGAACGCGTGAACTAGCGAGGTCATTAGTTCCGAAAGTGTGGTGCATGTTTTTTCATCAGAGGTTGACGGTGACTCTTGGATGGCGATATCCCGTGCCGACTTACCGTCAACTACCGGAGGTTTTCCGGTACCAGGTATCTTCCACTTGTGGGACACCGTCCCAGCCGGGACAAGCTTTAAGCTCCCGACCAGTCTCCCGGGATATGTGGTAGTGTAGTGCATGTTAGTGTAAGGGGAGAGGATAGGACAAGGAAGAGGAAGGGCAGATCGCGCGCGGTCCGTGGCCCGTTTGGTAGGGTACTGCTCCGGCATTCGCCTGGTGTTGATCGGAGAAACCACGGAAAACTACCGAACACAGCAGCCGGCCGATAGAATTCTTCTCCAGACAGCGAATGAATTCGACCTAGCTGACAAGCTAGTGTCGGAAATCCTGCCGCCGTCCGGACTCGAACCTAGAACCTCCCGGTCATAGGCACTGCGGTGACATCAGTTGATCTACTGAGCCACCTCTTCCGGTCGCTCTTCTTGATATGAAGGTGTAAACGACGATGACATGAATTGTAATGGAGCAACGGTAGACTGAGAGGCATGAGAAACTTGTCAACTCCAACCCAATCTGCCGCAAACCCTCTTCATCCACCACAAATTCCACACACGAATCGCCTGAGATTTGAACCCCTACCCCCAGCGGGGAAAGCGCCTGACCGCTGCACCACGGGCTCCCGTCCTCCCCACAGCAGTGTGACGGCCTCCCCCGGCTGTCGTCAGCCGGGGCGAGTGCGTCGAGTCGGGAGGGCAGCAGCGAGCCGAGGCGTCTGCGAACTTTTAATAGCTTTTGCACGCCCAGTCTCCTCGGCGTCCGCGGCGCCCAGGGACGATTATTCGCCGCCGCTAATAAGTCCGCCGGGCCACGCCCACGCCCACATCGCCCCCTCGCCCTTCGTTACAGCTCCGGGCGCAGCCGAAAAAAATATGGAATTTTTGCGTGTGCGCGAAAATACCCAAAAGTTCGACTTAAAGAAGAGAACGCCTCACTGTAGATTCGTTATGGAAAATGAAACGAGAGGGGCTCATAATAAATGTAATTTTATTTATGTTATTTTATAATTGTTTATTTTCTTATTCATTTTACCTTCAATTAGTGACATGGAGAACTTCAGTGATCGGTCGTTTGGTGTGTTTATTTTAGAAATTCCAGACGTGTGTCGAAGTAATGTCATTCTATATTGCACGATATACTTATCATTGTTATTTAATTTTACACTCGTTTACTGAACCAAATTGAGTCACAATAAAAAGAAGTGTATTTCTATTTCTCGAAATTTCCGAGAGACTAGACAAAAATATACGTAAGTATATACGGTTTTCTAGCCCGAACCTCCTCCTTTCAGCCACGAAATCCTAGATTTGATACCAACAAAATATCAGATGGAAATAAAATTTGAAATGAAAGTTTATAGATCGGTAGCTCTGATTGGTGGGTTCCTCTAATAAATTCCAGACGAACTTCAAGGTAGTTCCAAGAAGACTGTCAGGGCAGTGTCAATGGGCGTCGGCCACACATTGTTTACTTTCTCGCCTATTCTCTCGCCCACTCTCGCCTACTCTCTCGCCTTCAAACACACACATTTGCGTACAGTACATACGCTTATGTTAGGAAACGATTCATATTGCTTCATCTGCCAGCAAGTCAGCCGATGGGATCCCCAGTCAGCTTTTAGGCCCAATATACTGTCTGTTAACGACACATTAAACAAACTGTTCATTTCAAAACACGATGTATCACAAGTAGATGAAATACAATAATAAAAATAAAAAGTAATGATTTCGAACATTTCACTAAAATTAGTTACAACTGACAATTTACTAAAGACTCCATTAATTAAAGTGTCCGTTAATTCTACGCCAAAAATGTCATTAGAGAATTCAAATATATTTATATTTTATTTACAAAATTAATTTTATTAAAATACTACTCGTAACATTATTACTTAGAAATGGAGGTATAAAATAGGAGAAGGAAAACATACCATCTTTGAAACCAGTGAACTGCGACATCATTTGAAAAAAGTATATTTTCGAGTTTTTAATTTTTATCTGAGTACTTTTCTTGCTTGCACACTGTTTATGTTTTTATTGCTCACCTAATACTCCTTTCACACTGGCTGAACGAAATTTAACTGGCCTTTGTGAAAACAAATTTCGTTTATTTTATTATGATACAAATAGTACTATGTATTTTATTTCTACGTTTTTCAAACGTATATAATTTTGTAATCAAATATATTGATATTGAATAATATACAATCAAATTATATCAAACAAACGCAACTGGAAAAACTCCCAACATTATATTAATTAGAAATTTGTGGACTAAAAAAATCAGGAATGTGATATCGAACATATATGCATGTATGGACATCATGTTAAAATAAGTCTTAATTTTAACGAGAAAACAAAACACTGAATAAACTTTATTATTATTGTTGGCCGCCCTGTTTCACTAAAGCTGTTAACTTATTGTTTTCAATTTGATCGCTTAACAGGCAAATAGAGCAGATAAAAAATTCATTACTTTATTACTAGACAAGATAAATGGAGGAAAGCAGAATATCTCCTATGTTTTATGAGAAGGAAGTGAAAGTAACGTAGAAGTAACTATTTTTTCTTAACTGGGCATGAAGTACAATAGGCACTAAATGGATTTCCTCTTCAACTTGGGTCTTGCCATGTGGCACACACAAACACAGCGATGTTATCATTCACCCCATCTTAACAACAGAATGCAGTAATATCGACACACGCTGTGAAATAGTGTCATCACGAAGTGTTTTTTTGAATTCCACTCTTTTATTACAATTTTTCTCACTCGCTATTCACTGATTTGTAATATGTGGTTTAGCTTTTCTCCAGAATATTTTATGTTCGTCTTAAAAATTCAAAATGTGTATTTTGGATACACAAGATCATCAAAAATCAAGATTTAAAGACCACTACGGCCAAGGTATTGTAGTGACTATCTGTCATTAACGGTTTATATCACTTCCACCATCATATCTCGAGATGAAGCCTACGACTTCCCATGTCTACCTCTCGCTCTTTCCCTATCGGTGTGCCGGGAGCGGTGAATCAACTGATGTCACTGCAGTGCCTCTGACAGGGAGGTCCCTCGTTTAAGATCCGATGGTAGAAGGATTATCGACACTAGCTTTTCAGCTAGGTCGAGTTCAGTCGTTGTCCGGAGGCGAATTCTAGCGGCCGGTTGCTCTGGTCGGTAGTTTTCCGTGGTTTCTTCGATCAACACCGAATGGAGCAGTACCCCAACAAACGGACCGCGCGGGATCTTTCCTTCCTCTTCATTGTCCTATCCTCACCCCTTACTCTCACACTAACAGTAACATGCACTACACTATCACACACGCCGAGAGGCCGGTCGGGGACTTCGAACTTGTCCCGGCTAGAGCAGTGCCCCGCTGGTGGGAGATATTTGGTCCGGGAAAACTCCGCTAGTCGACTGTAGGTTGGCACTGGATCTCACCATCCAGTGAGGGAAGATGACCGCCACCTCCCAATGAAAAAAAACAAGCACTACATTTATGGGACGAATGACCTCCTTAGTTGACGCGTGCGGAATATCAACCAATCAACCAACCTACCGATGTCTTAAGCACTCCCGCCACCGTCTCTGCCACCGACTCCATGATTGTATGCCATTGCTAAGGCAAACCCCTCCCGTCACCTTTACCGCCTCATCTCCCCCTCCCGCCATCACGTCGCCACCCCTCCCTCTCCAACCTCTCTCACGCAGCGTGGAGTGGCCCTTGGAGGGCGTCGCGCAGGCGGGTGTGCCCTTAATCCGAAAGGGCGCAGGCGGCGCGAGGTGGTCGGAACACAGTGGCTCAACGTCAACCGAAAATAGCAATAATTCAACTCATTTAACCCATCGGCACTCTTTCATTCACCATGAACTCACTGTCTTCGCGCCAGTGCGCGCAGGGGCATTATCAAAACCCAGCTGACAGCGTCTGTTTCTAACGTTTATTGGTTGGTGGCTTGATTGATTGATTAATTAATGATTCCGGGAGCGTCAACTGCTGATGTCGTTAGTCCCGTTAGTGTAGTGAAGGTTTTATGACAGGAGTGGCGATGATCTTCCCCCGTTGGATGGCGATATCCATCCAGCGTCGACCTGACAGCTTGTGTTTCCCTAACAAGGTATCTCCCACCAAAGGGGCAGCGCCCTCGCCAGGACAAGCTTTTTAACCTCCCGACTGGTCTCCCGACGAGTGTAGTAGTGTAGTGTGTGTATGAGGAGGATGGGAAGATCGCGCGCGGTCCGTGGCCCGTCTGTTACGGTACTGCTCGGGCATTCAATTGATGTTTATGGGAGAAACTACGGAAAACTTAATCAGAGCAGCCGGCCATTACAATTCGCCTGCAGACAGCGGCTGAATTCGACTTAGCTTTGTAGTTAGCGTCGAAAATCCTGGTACTGTTGGGTCTCAAACCCTACAACCTCCCGGTCACAGCCGCTGCAGTGACATCAATCGATGTCCTGAGCCACCTATTCCGGTAAACGGTTTTTGGTGATTTTAGTTGTGTTGCTAAATTATATTGCTACAGTGATTCAACAGACCCGTTTGTTATATAATCAATTTTTTTCTCTAAAAAATAGTAAAATATTTGATCTTAGATTTATGTGTCCCTTCAACGTCGATGCGAACTAACACCACGCACAAACACTGCACGGTTTTACGAGAAGATTCAAGCCGTTGCAAGTCATGAATACGCATGGCCTGTTAAAGTTGACGGTCTTATTTTGAGGATAGTGGCTAGGGATTGACGAGAAGGCTCGTTGGGCCAAAGTATCGAGCGCGATGTTAAATTGTCAACGCACCATTGTTAGAATAATAAAGCAGATACCTGGTTCATTGTTACTACTTGCTTCATTCATAGCAAACGGACAAATGGATGCGGTGGATATCGATGACGATATTGTAATTGCTAATTGAACAGTAGAGGAAATTAAATACAGAACCTAAAATAGTAATACGGCTAATTGTGAAGAGAATGGCGGTTCTCGCATTACAATAGTCACAAGCAATTACAGTCCAAGAATAAATCAGGGATGCTGAAAGATTCGCAAAGCCATGAGTAAGAGTAGAGCTGGCAAAAACAAAATGCTTAATGCACGAAATTAACAAGAAGTTTAAGATACAGGAAAAATAAATAAATAGAAAATTAAAAAGGGAAAGAAAAATTGAAGGAAATGCCAGAAAGTGAAGAGGACCGCGCGAGGAAAAAGAACCGCCTTATGTCCACATGTCGCCCATCCTGAAGCAGTGTGCGTCGTCGAGGGTGGAAACGAGGGCAAGGGCGCGGGCGGGGGTGGGGGCGGGGGCGGGGACGGGGGCGAGGGTGGGGGCGAGGGCGGGGGCGAGGGCGGGGGTGAGGGCGAGGGCGGGGGCGGGGGCGAGGGCGAGGGCGGGGGTGAGGGCGCGGGTGGGGGCGAGGGCGGGGGCGGTGGACGCGTCCCCAGGCGCCTGTTTACGGCCGAGGAGGGGGTTGGGGGAGGGGGCGGAAGGGGGCGGGGCGCACGCAGCGGCCGCGCGCACATGTCGCGCCGGATGCGACCAGCTGCGCGCAGGTGCCCGCCCGCGCCCCGCCCCTCGCCCCGCTCGGCTTCGCAATCCGCTGCCGGCCGCGACGGCTCGCCCGCACCACGCACTCTGGCCCTGCGGCTGACGCTCACGCTGGGGATGGGTTGGGGTTGGGCTCCGGAGCACACCTCGCTCCAGCCCCTTCTACTTCTTCCTTTTCCTTTTTTAATAATAATAATAATAATAATAATAATAATAATAATAATAATAATAATAATAATAATAATATTTATTCCCAAGTTGTTTTACAGAAATAATGTACATTGTTGTTTCTTGGAATTACGAACCACCGATAACCAGTTGCGATGGTTATTAATACTGAATTTATAATTTACTGTCTACTTATACATAGTATTTTTTGTATGTGTGGTGTGTTTTCAACAATATTCTCATTTTTTAACACTTTCAATCTATGTTTTTGTGAACATTCAATAAAAATCCTAGCTTTAAATCGTACAGTAAGTGAAAATTTATAGAAAAAAATATAACAATACAATAACAGAAAATTTACATTCCTCTGTACTCTTCCCTTCTACTTTAACCCTTCCTTCATCGTCTTACCCTTCTGCTGGTTCCCATTCTTCTACTTCTTCCGTTTCTTGAATATGCTCCCCTTGTGCTCTACCTCTTTCTTCTATATCTACTTCTTCTAATTTTTCTTTTGTTCTTTTTTCCTCTTTTTCTTCAACATCTTTCCCTTCTACGTTTTTTCAATTTATTGTAGATCTCCCTTTCCTTCTACATTTTAACCTCCGCCTTTTCCAGCTTCTTTTACATCCGCTTCTTCCTCTTTGTTTCATCTGCATCTTCCCCTTTTTCTGCTTTCTGTTTTCATTCTTCTACTTTTCCTTTTCTTCTGCATCTACTTGTGTTTCTTCCGTTAATTTTACATCCCCATGGTTAGTTCTTCCGTTTCATAATTCCCCATTCTGCTTCTTCCTTTTCTTCACGTTCCCCTCATACTTTCCTTCTTCTCTTTCTTCTTCTACATTTTCTCCTTTCCCTTTTCTTCCTTTACATCTTTACATCTTACTTTTCTTCTACTGCCTCCCTCCGCATCTTTTTTACATTATCTTGACTAAATGGCAGTAGCTTCGCCTAAAATACAGCAACTCTTGACCGTAAGGCACACGTTAAGAGGTCACCTATTCTATTGTAAAGGAAAATGTTATGACAGTTTTCGTGAAGGATCAAAATGAAAGTAATTTCATTTGTATGGTGTACTAAAGAAGTCATTCATAAACATATCAAATTTAAGAATCATACGTTTGAGAACAAAAGTTTTGCAAGTCCATCTCTGTTAAGTTTTCCTTTTTTATTGTTGAACTAGAAGGAAAATGTACTTAATTCTCACTAAGAAACATCATGTGCCATACACATGTGTATTTAAAAGAGCAAACAATATAAGCCATTTTTATCAAAAAGCGTTCGATCTACAGTTTTCCTCATTTCCTTTAAAAAAATGTATATGAGGGATTTCGTACTGAACCTCCACAGCTGATTGGAGAATTCATTACACTAAAGCAGAATGTGACGCTTTCCGGTTGGCGGCCAGGAACATAAACAATTGAAAAACGACAGTATGTGGAATAAATAAAACACGGTATCATTATCACGGAAACAAACCTTGGAATGACAGAAAAGGAAATCTGCTAGTAAACGAAAAACAGTACGAAAAAGCACGAAAAACACACAATTGAATAATGGATGGGAAAGACAGCCGATTACAATTTGCTCAGCAGTACAAAAAGTATTTACATTAATTTAAGACGTAAGAAATATTTCACACAAATATATGTATTTAGGAGATGAATCAATAGTCACTGGTATTAAAAAGGGGTATTAGCACACTGACATATTTAATTCCCTATTATTCACTTTACTTAAAACTATTTCATTAATGTGGTCGTGTTCTGTGTAGGAGTCAACTTTCGTATATTTAAATTAATTGCTGATGTACATTACACTGACATGAATTTGCAAGCTCTTCTGAATTTGATACCCAGTTCTTTTACATTTACAGACCCAAAATACACTAATCTTACAATTCTAATTACTACAACCTCACGATTACAGAAATTACTCGTAGCATATTTACACCAGTTTTAATATTTAATTCACCGCCATAAAGCTCTTTAAGTACTGATTTATTAACACAATTCGCTGACGCAAAATCAAACATAATTGTTAACTTTTGAGGATCCCAAAGAACATGATCCGCATGAATAGTATACTTGTGAATCCATGCAATATGGAACGTTCCATTTGACGACAGTATTCAATTGATTGATTGATTTTTTCGTGTTTCCGGGCGCGTCTACTGCTTTGGTCATTAGTCCCGTGAGTGTAGTGCATGTTTTTTCTCAGTAGGTGGCGATGATCTTCCCCCGCTGGATGGCGAGATCTGGCGCCGACCTACCTTCGGCTAGTAGGGTTTCCCCCTAACCAGGACTCTCCCACCAGCGGGGCACCGCCCCAGCCGGGACAAGCTCTAAGCTCCCGACCGGCCTCCCGGACTATGTGGTAGTGTAGTGCATGTTAATGTAAGTGTGTGTGTAATGGGAGAGGATAGGACAAGGAATAGGAAGGACAGATCGCGCGCGGTCCGTGACCCGTTAGGTAGGGTACTGCTCCGGCATTCGCCTAGTGTTGATCGGAGAAACCACGGAAAGCTACCGATCAGAGCAGCCGGCCGCTAGAATTCTCCTCCAGACTGCGACTGAATTCGACCTAGCTAAAAAGGTATTGTCGAAAATTCCGCCGCCGTCAGGACTCGACTCTAGGACCTCCCAGTCAGAGGCACTGCAGTGACATCAGTTGATGCACTGAGCTACCGCTCCCGGTACGAAAGTATTCAAAAGCGCAGACGCTTTCTCAGTCTTCAAATTATTTCGGTTTTCGCATATTCACGCACACGGAGCAGAATGCGAGGCGGTGCAGAATGTGAATTCCGCGGCGATTAGCAGACTGCGAAATGCGGCTTACCGAAAGCTGGATGAACATTCGACAAGACTTGAAAGTTGCCAGCATTGGTTCATGCATGAATGCTTCATAACTTCATCTTTATTTCATATTATAAAGCAGCTTTTACCAACCATACCAATGCATTATGCCACAGTTCCGCAACGTTTCCAACAAAGTGCTTTTAAATACGAATTACTTCCGGTGCATGCTCTGGAAGGGATGTTCCTAATGCTCGTCTCTAACTAGTCCTCTAACGTTTCTATGCCTGCTACCCCACTGGTTCACGATTTATCAGCGAATTATTAACGGTGTACCTGTGACGACTGGCATTTCTTTCTAAAGAATTTTCATGCATTATCGTCAACAACAATGCATTTGACAATAAAATAGTTGAAGTACTTTCACAGTTTATTTTGTATTAGCAGTGGTAAGAGAAGAAGTATCAATAATACATTTCCTGATATTAGTTAATCATGTATCAACAAACAAAATATTGCTAATACACAATATGTTGGTTTTTGCTTTTCAATGTACAAATAAATTTCGATTTTTGATCTGAGCTTTAATGAGATCTAAGCTGAGTCTCAATGAGATAGAAATCATTGTTTTAAAAACCATCAAAGTATCATAAACAAACTGAAGTAAATCTGTGCCGTTCGGGTAATCACATATCACAATCGTACAGAAATATAGCAACCACTTAGGTAAATATACATTAATTATATCTAGTGGGTAGTGTAAAACGGAAGTGATTTTATTTCCATCCACAATGCTCTCGTCTACTCTGACTTAATAGCCCAACCCTTCTCTCCCACCCCCCCTGGCACGCACTCTTCGTCAACTCTTGTCCCATTTCGTCCCGCCCCAGCTCCCGCCTCCCGTCCTCTCAGCATTTTGGACACTAGCTTGTGAGATAGGTAGAATTCAGTCAGTCTTGAGAATTTTACATGCCGGCTGCTCTGATCTGTAGTTTTCCATGGTTTCTTCGACCAACACCAGGCGAACGCCGGAGCAGTACCCTAGCAAACGGGCCACGGACCGCGCTCAATCTTTCCTTCCTCTTCCGTGTTCTATGCTCACTCCTTACACACACACACACACACACACACACACACACACACACACACACACACACACTAACATACACTACATTACCACACATGCCGGGAGATCGGTCGGGGCCTTAGAACTTTTCCCGGCTGAAACGTTGCCCCGCTGGTGGGAGATACCTGGTTGAAGGAAAATCCGCTAGTTGATGGTAGGTCGGCGCAGGATCTTGCCATCCAGTGAGGAAAGATCACTGCCACCTCCCGATGAAAAAGGCACTACACTTACGGGACTAATGACCTCTGTAGTTAACGCACTCGGCATCACTAATCAATGAATATCAACCAATCAATCAAATATAATCAACAAACTCATCCCTGTTGCACTCCAGTCACACTAGTCACCCCGCCCCGACCGGATCTTGCCTCAGTAACGCATTCTCTACATATATAAATGCATTGCAAGGATGCACCAAACCAGAGATACAATTGGCTAAAAATCAGTAAAGGACCCCATAACGATTGAACGAAAACGTAATAGTAGAATATTCTGATAACCCATAATAGACGTTAGTGATAAATAAATACACGAACATCTCCAGTTTATCAGCAAATTTGCTGAAGAGAAAGAGTGGCTGATAACTTTCAACAAATCAATGTGTGTCTTAGTTTCACATTTTCATTTCGATATTATTTGATTTTGTCGGTTGTAATTAAACTTAATTTAACACAATTATATTATAAAACTAAATTAAATTGTGTTGGGCAGTCTGAGAATCGGTTTCCTAACACAAAGCAAAATCCTTTTGAACGCATCTTGTCAATATATGAACATGTAAGGAAGCTCATCAGTCACATTTTCTCATCTGGCAAGCTTATCTTTTGCTGCATTTCATCACTTGACTTGTTACAGAGCGATTCGATGAATGCTATTTGAAACCTTAATTTTTGAATTGGATAACTCAAGATGCAAAATCTCATGCAAGATATTTTGAAAGACTTCCATTTAAATGACTAAAATTATTGGAAAATAAATTTTATTTACGCAAAAATATATACGGCAGTGCGTGGGCATTTGAAACCATTAATTTTTCGCTTATTATTCTTTGTCTGTAAAAAAAAAGTACCTCTCGCAATAGCCTCCAAAGTTTTTTCAGTCTCATATCATTCGCAATCCCTAAATTAGGAGATATTAAGGTTTGCCAGAATGGCTACTAAAATACGAACATACAGCTGAGCGTATGAAGTAGTTTCTTCATTGCTCAACAGATGGCAGCGGGATCTGGTGAGAGCAACGACATCGTTTCTGCTTTAAGTGAAGTAAACTACTAGATTCTTTTGTACAACAGCGTAGTGTACAACAGTACATGTACAACAGCGATTGAACAAAAATTTCACTTTTTTTTCAAATCATTTTTAGATGAAAAGATTGATACATTCTTTTTCACGAAATGTAAAATTAAGAAAAGTTTCTAATTCTACAAAATGCTTAAGGTATTTTAAACCGTTTAACGATTATTCCATGCAAGTTGAACAATAGGCAAATTCAAAATACATATTAACTTACAAAATAATTAAATCAAATACAAATTACAGATGATTTTTTACCGTGAATTTGTAATAGCTTAACGAATATTATAAGAACAAACAACTGAACGAGCAGATAATTTTCACTAAAATGTATTTTCTAAGTACTCGATTTTTTGGGGTGTGTAG
This sequence comes from Teleogryllus occipitalis, assembly GCA_011170035.1. Classification (NCBI taxonomy): domain Eukaryota; kingdom Metazoa; phylum Arthropoda; class Insecta; order Orthoptera; family Gryllidae; genus Teleogryllus; species Teleogryllus occipitalis. The sequence continues at coordinate 28,986 of BLKR01003810.1, forward strand.
AGACTCATAATGAAGATATTGCTACAACCGTATGTCAGCCCTGATCACAGGAATTTGGAGATAAGAGTGCGGCTATCCCTTCGATTAAAAAAAATAAGAGACACATGAGACAACGCTTCAAACTTTATTAAACAAAAGACTGAACCGAACTTTCCCACTAGAAAAGAATTCGATTCACCTTACTCATGTACACTTCACGAGGGTGAAGGAAACGGTTATCTTCCAGGAAGACCGTGAAAATCCTCCTCACTTTCCCAATATGACCCAATGGACTGAACTTCATACTGTGGCAATTAAACACAATACCCATATTTACTTTTCATTGTACAGTTCATTGCAAAATCACCCACTTTATTTTCTTCTGAATGGGCTCGGAGGAATAAATGTACATATTTCCCTCACCCTCTTATATGTTACTATTCTGTATCAATGTAGATTCAGTAGTTAGGCGGAAGAGCAGGCCCAATGGCCAGAGCCTCGCCATTAATAAATAATAATAATAATAATAATAATAATAATAACAATAATAATAATAATAATTATTATTATTATTATTATTATTATTATTATTATTACAGCTCCATTCCACTCCTCTTCCGAATATTTGACTTAAAGAGAGATTTGTGAGTCCCAGTCCGTCTCATAAGTCAGGGTCTATCTGTAATTCTTTGATCAGATTCAGCCACTGGCTTTTTTTTTTGCATCCTTCGACAAGATAAATTACCGTCACATTAGAGGAAAGATTAATCACTAACGAAATTCAATTAGTATTGCATATGCATGAATATAGAGAAATTTTATCGCGAAAAGAAACTCTCGGTATGGTACAAAGAAACTCTCGGGATAAACGTAACTACAAATTGCTGCAAAAAAAAAAAAAAAGCCAAAACTTCAAACACAAAGGGGGCTAAAAAGATTCTGCACGAGAAACAATGAATTTAGCGAGACTAATCGCATTGTCGATAGCTATGCGTGTTGAAGGCCCATCAACAATCAATGAATACTGTGCGGCAAAGCGCCGAAAACACAAAGACGTAAATTGCCTTATGTAAACCACAGCACTTACCCAGAAAGAGGGCGAAAATGTTTCCAGTCTCTCTCTCTCTCTCACCGGAAGAAATTAAACGAGCTGCGAACTGACATTACTAGTAAGGAGGAAAAAGCAGTTTGAGACCAAGTATAGGCGAGGGAACACACAAGGCATAATTAAAAAAGAAATGGGGAGAGAGAAGCGAAAAGTGGAGGAAAACCTGTCATAAAAGGCAGTGATGAAGAATGAGAGGAATAAGGAAAGAACGTAAAATGAGGTTTCTCAGCATAATACATAAATGTTTAATACTCGAGTAGTAATATGGTTTTCAAACTTTATTCATATCAGTTTACAAATGAATCCCCTTAATCCAAGTATTCAAAAAATATCTTCCCATTATTAAAAAAAATAAATTTATATTATACTGTAAAAAATTTACTTATTTATTTAGGGCCTTAAGTAAAAGATTTTGACCCAGCTTCCAATCCGGAGGGATTCTGGTCTGAGGGGTAGAGGTACCTTTACGTTACTTGCAAATATTGGCTTAAAGCTATATAGAACATTCCATATCATTGAAAAATAACATTTCGAGAATGTTAGACGGAGTGCCTCCTACATCTGTTGTCCACTACTGTTCAGTTTGATTGATTTTTTGATTTTTTCGTGTTTCCGGGCGCGCCAACTGCTTTGGTCATTAGTCCCGTTAGTGTAGTGCATGTTTTTCTCGGGAGATGGCGGTGATTTTCCACCGCTGGATGGCGAGATCCGGCGCCGACCTAACGTCGGCTAGTGGGGTATCCCCCTAACCAGGACTCTCCCACCAGCGGGGCGCCGCCCCAGCCGGGACAAGCTCTAAGCTCCCGACCGGTTTCCCGGGATATCTGGTAGTGTAGTGCATGTTAGTGTAAGTGAGTGTGTAAGGGGAGAGGATAGGACAAGGAATGGGAAGGACAGATCGCGCGCGGTCCGTGGCCCGTTTGATAGGGTACTGCTCCGGCATTCGCCTGGTGTTGATCAGAGAAACCACGGAAAACTACCTATCAGAGCAGTCGGCCGTTAGAATTCTCCTCCAGACAGCGACTGAATTCGACCTACCTGGAAAGCTACTGTCGAAAATCCTGCCGCCGTCAGTACTCGAACCTAGGACCTCCCGGTCAGAGGCGCTGTAGTGACATCAGTTGATGCACTGAGCTACCACTCCCGGTACTACTATTCAAGAAGAGTCTCTGTCTACAAAAGCAAATGTAATACGTTAACAGCGAAATAAGAGATTAACGTGAATTTAAAATTCACAGGAGTATTAAAAAATCGCAACTTTCATATCAATTCAACAAAATGTTTATGTAGAGTTGCTATTCTTATTTGATGTTCATGCCATTTATTTGCTTATTTTTCTGTTTATAAATTTAATGAATCGAATTCATAAAAGTGTTTTTGGTTGTGTTGGTAGCGGAGTGGGCATAAAGTATTCATTCAAAAGGCCAGTGTGGTCGTAAAGAATCCCGAATCCGGAAGGTCCGCAAAAGCATTAAGAATACCATTACTTTTTTTCCAGGTACATAAACACACAGTAATGACCTAGTAAACCATAAACAATATAATCTATCTACTGTTTGAGTTTATTTTGAACATATAATTCGCAAGCATCAATCATTTACAATCCCAAGGTTTCTTCTTATACTTCGCATCGTTTTAAAAAGCAAAAACTGTGACCGGAAATGTAGAATATATTGTACTTTATTACGCCTATCTGTTTCCTCTCGTCTCCTACACTCCTGAGTACTACACTATTTATTTTGCCGGCCCAAAACATTTTTGGTATTTTTTAAACTATTGAACCCCATCCACTTAGAAATAATACCGAAGTCTAAATAAACACAAGAGCATGGCGACAGGAAAGAGAACCAAACAAGGACTGGAAGGAAAGAAAAAGAAACAAGAGGATAGAGCCTCACAGAACGGCCATGGAGATGAGAACAGAAAATAAGAATAGAGGTACGACTTACAGTGTAGACAAGACGCAAAGAGGAGCGACAGTATCAAAATCATGTTCAGCAATGAGCATAAACACATTGCAAGCGGCGCGGTGAATTGCTGTCGCATGTTGACAAGTGAGTATACAGCACTGTGTGCAGCTTGTGAGTATGCAGTACTGTTACTCACCGAGACAGGTCCCGTTTTTACCACAATTGAATCGTTAGATCGAATAACGGTCCATTTTAGAATAATTGCAAATCATGTTTATTCGTGGAATAATGGTGTATGTAATCTTATGTAGCTTCCGTGCGTACCTACAGCATATGATAACAAACAAAACATACTCAGGGATAAGGTTAGGTTACCAGTCAAATTCATGGGAGGAAATATGCAGCGGATCTGCTTGCCCCGCAAAATGCATAAATCGTATCGTAGACCGTTATTCGGCCCAGAGCTTCGATTTTAAGACGATAGCGGTGAAACTGCAAGGCCCGGTGCAGTGCGGCGCGTGGCAGGGTGGCAAGGAACGAGGCAAGACAGGCAGGAGCGTGGCACGGAAGGGTGGGCCACAGCCAGAGAAACCGTTGGGCCGGGTACGGAGCGGGTGGAGCAGGGGCGGGGAGGGGTCGGGCGGGGCGAGGAAGGGCCATGCGGGACGGCGAAGGGCCGGGCGAGCGCGGAAAAGTCATGCGGGGCGGGGAAGGGCCGGGCGGGGCGGGGGAGGGCCGGGCGGGGCGTGGAAGAAGGGCCGGGCGGGGAGGAGAAGTGCCGGGCGGGGCGGGGAAGGGCCGGCCGAAGCGCGGAAAAAGTCATGCGGGGCGGGGGAAGAACCGGGCGGGGCGGGGGGGGGAAGGGGAGCCGGGCGGGCGGGGAGGGTGGGATGGACAGGAGGAGGGGCGGGGCGGGGCGGGGGTGGGGGTGGGGCGGGGCAGGACAGTGAGACGTGCAGGCGGGTGGGGTGAGGAGGGAACGTGACCGGGGCGGGGAGAGGCAGAAAGGCGGCGGCGGGGCGGAGATGAGGCGGGGGTAACGAGGGGCAAGGGCGGGGCTGGGGCTGGGGCGGGGGCGGGGGCGGGGGCGGGGAGGAGGCTGGGGCCGGGCGGGGCGGGAAAAAGGTTTGGCGAAGCGGGGAGCCGCGGATGTTTAAAACATGAGGAAATCCCGAGTTTTCGGTGCTGACGCGGCCGCTGTATGGCTCTTAGTTCGGAAGAAGCTTTCTGTATGATCCCGAGGGGGCACTTGCCTTGAGCTGCTCGGCTGCGCGAAGCGGCTCAAAGAAGCTGCCGATAAATATTCACGAGCGACCGCTCCGTCTCTCCCCGCCACATCCCCCTCCACCCCTCCCCCCAGCCCCTTCATCACTCGCCCTCGATTCCTCGGAAGACTCCTGCAGATTAAAGCCCAGTGATTAAAGTGTTTTCTGATTTTATGTGCGCTGCCTATCGCAGCGAAACTTTGGCCGTTTTTCATACCAATCGGGTGGGGATACCGTTTATCGAATTACAGGCACGTGTGCAGTGTGAAAGAAGATATCATTTAAGATCTGTATAAAAGACCGCTAAAACGTGTATTTCACTAAAAATCTTGTCAGCGATATTTTCCTGAGTCGAATGACTTTTTCTGTACTACGTGGAAACGGCTGGCGCAAAAACCGATTCTGCGGAAATGAATGCACTTATACTAACAATTGCAAGCGAATTTAATTGTACACCATTGTCACGTAACTACGAGTAGGAGATGCAGTGAGGGACCATGAAAGATAAGCCAACATTTAATAAAATTTAAAAAAATAATATTAAGAAATCACAAATAAGAGGATATCTATGAGAGAGATACAAATGAGAGGAATTATATTCTAAAATTTTGGCAAATAAAGAAATCTATTTACGTTTTAGTTTCAGTTGATTGTAATTTTTCTTACGCGATTCCGTTATGTTGCTTAGGAGTGTTTTTGCTAATTGCATTTTCTTTTTTCTACCAAGCTTGTTTGAAGTATCATGTTAAACAGTTCGGTATATTTGTATGCTTTGCGCTTCGGACTAGGGCTGAAAATATATAGTAATTCGTACATTTGACCCTGTGCACGCCACAAGCACGCAGTCCCAATATAAATACAGACATACGGGACATAATGTGAATGAAGAACTCGTATTTTAAATATTTTCATTGACTGAAGTTGTTTCAATGGACTACAAAAGAACACGCCACGTTTCCTAAAACTATAATGAAGCCCTTATTTTTAGGAACAACCATGTTCAAAAACAAAAATGACTTTTTTCACACTTAACCGTTTCTCCTCCCTTTTAATGTAAAAATCAGACTCACAGAGCTCATATACAAATTTCACACCACTCCGCAGTCAGTACCCCAAGAAAGTTCGACATCGTTCTTGAAAATTAAAGTACCTTCAAGAATAGTATTATAACTCGAAATGCGATTAGCATATATTCCCAAGTTCCATTTCTTCAGAGGCGCAACCAGGGCTTTTTTCGGCAGGAGGCCTACGTTATAGTCCCAAGAGGTCTTGATGTTTTCTTATAAACACTTATCCATTCGTGACGAATAAAACATATTTTGAAGTGTTCAATTATAATTAATTTTATAACGTTAACAAAGGATATATATGCCCCCTGAGTGGGTCAACATTTGTCTGCATTCTTTTGAAACTTTTTTTCTCAATTTGTCTTTAATATAGCATTTTTTAACAAACTAGAGGGGCGAAAGGTACTATATGATTCTAGTGTGTTTCCTAAATCTAACATTTAATCCACGACTACTTTGCAGATCTCTGTTCAAGTTGCCAAATTTCTTTCTCCGTTCGCACTCTCCTCTCCAACATTTGAGCCCGAACTTGTGCTTACTGTGCTCACATATAAATCGGACACGCCTCCAAATGCCTGCCGCAACCACAAGGTCGATGAACGCCCATGACTCGGCGGCGGTGTCGGTGTCGGTGTCGGTGTCGGTGTCGGTGTCGGTGTCGGTGTCGGTGTCGGTGTCGGTGTCGGTGTCGGTGTCGGTGTCGGTGTCGGTGTCGGTGTCGGTGTCGGTGTCGGTGTCGGTGTCGGTGTCGGTGTCGGTGTCGGTGTCGGTGTCGGTGTCGGGGTCGGTGTCGGTGTCGGTGTCGGTGTCGGTGTCGGTGTCGGTGTCGGTGTCGGTGTCGGTGTCGGTGTCGGTGTCGGTGTCGGTGTCGGTGTCGGTGTCGGTGTCGGTGTCGGTGTCGGTGTCGGTGTCGGTGTCGGTGTCGGTGTCGGTGTCGGCGTCGGTGTCGGTGTCGGTGTCGGTGTCGGTGTCGGTGTCGGTGTCGGTGTCGGTGTCGGTGTCGGTGTCGGTGTCGGTGTCGGTGTCGGTGTCGGTGTCGGTGTCGGTGTCGGTGTCGGTGTCGGTGTCGGTGTCGGTGTCGGTGTCGGTGTCGGTGTCGGTCTCGGTGTCGGTGTCGGTGTCGGTGTCGGTGTCGGTGTCGGTGTCGGTGTCGATGTCGATGTCGGTGACGGTGGTGATGATGGCACCGGGCGATGGAGGTGTCGGCGTCGGTGGGGGCGCGGTTCGTTGACGTGGTGGTGGCGGGGTTGGGGGCGGTGGTGATAGTGGTGATGGCGTCGGCGGTGTTGTCGGTGACGGTGACGGCGGCGGGGGGAGGGCTGTGGCGGTGTCGGTGGCGGTGACGGCGGGTGGCTGTGGCTGTGGCGGTGGCGTCGGTGTCGGCATCGGCGTGGCGGTGTCGACTGCGGTATGGCAGATCTCGTCTGGCAACGACGCGCAAATATTGGTCCGCGCAGCGCCGCCGCCGCCGCCTGCTCGCCGGTCGCATACGCGCGCGTGCAAACCCACGCCATCAAACTGCGGAATTAATGTTTGTGCTGCTCGGGTCACGGCGCGCGTCCAACGGAGCAGTTTTGGAAGCGGCCAAAGCCATCGGCGGCCGGAGGGCACCGAACGATGGCGGGTGAACGTCGTTTGCTTTTGACCCGGGTCTCCGGCTTTGCGAGGAAGATTGAGGGTACGAGGGGAAGGTACCGAGTTTATTGAACGAATAATGTTGATCTGTGGGAATTTCAAGGGTAATGTAGGGGAGAAAATGAGAAAACCGTCGGGGTTTCATTGACTTAGAGGAATTGATAGTCCCACAGGATGTTTATTTCTTAGCTCCGCAGTAGAATAACATCCATCACATCTCACTATGTTCCAGGTGTTTGTTTCCTTACTCTAGTGATTGTTATTCTTAGTAAGTGATTGACTTGATTGTGATTGATTGATTTTATACTATTTTTAAATGAGGAGACCTGGTCAACAGAGCAATTCAACAAGTGAAGGCCGTCATTATTGCACTGCAGAACTAGTATTTTCATTCCTCGAAGAACAGCAAAGGGTCACCAATATAGTTTTGGAAGTAGGCGAAACCAACGACGACTGAGCCGAATTACTAGTTATTTTCGAAACATTTTCCGATTGTTCACTTTGAAACAATTCTCACCCGAATTCAAAACATTGGCATTAATATACCAGACCGTTTATATATTGCAAGAAAGCAACCGTAGACATTACATTTCGCACTTGGGATCTCTGAGAACCCACACAGCCGTTAACGTAGCGATTTCCTGCGCTGGCACACCAGAGTTACAAAAACTCTCACAGTATTTCATGTACCAATTTTTTTGCCTCGGCCAACGAGTTCGAAGCTGGAGAAGGCCCGTTCTCATCTCGGCCGCGTAATAACCTGGGCTGGGCCGAGAGCGCGCGCCGTCACCGCCACCTCCGCCCGCGAGACGTCTCTCTGCAGCGGGGGCGGGGGCGGGGGCGGGGGCGGCGCCAAGACGAATTCGCGCGGAACCCGCGAGGCGTGGGCCGCCCCCGCCCGCTCGCGCTTTAATGTATTCATGACTTAATTAACATGGCCGCTTCGTTTAGCCCAGGAGGCGGCTGGCGGTGGGGGTGATGGAGGCGGTAGATGAGGGGTGTCGAGGAGATGGAATTGTTGGTGTTGGCCATCACCACCGACATCGTCACCGACACCGCAGCTGACATCGCTGCCGTCGCCGCCACCACCGCCACCCGCCACCACCACATGACGCTGCCGCCACCACCGCCACCGCCGCCGCCGCCACCGCCGCCGCCGCCGCCCCCACCGCCATCGCCACCGCCATCGTCGCCACCGACGCCGACACCGCCACCACCGCCGACACCGCCACCGTCACAGCCATCGTCGCCACTGACACCGCCACCGCTACAGCCGCCATCGTCGCCGCCGACACCGCCCGCGCCAGCGTCACCGCCGCCGCCATCGTCGCCGCTGACACTGCCACCGATACTGCCGCCGACATCGCCGCCGACACCGCCGCCGACACCGCCGCCGACACCGCCACCAACACCGCCGCCAACACCACCGCCACCGCCGCCGCCGCCATCGTCGCCGCCGACACCGACATCGCCGCTGACACGGCCACCGCCGCCATTGTCGCCGCCGACACCGCCACCACCGCCATCGTCGCCGCCGCCATCGTCGCCGCCCCTGACACCGCCACCGACACAACCTTCGCCGTCGCCGCCCGACGCCAACACAGGGCCGCCGCCACCGTCGCTGCCACCAACGCTGCTACCGCCAACCTCACCGCCGCCATCATCGACACCGACACCGCGCCGAGGCACAGGTGATCGTCGACCATGTGGTTGCGGCAGCACTGCAAGTTGTCTAACATTTTTATGTGAGCCCAGTAGGCGCGAGCTCAGGCTCAAACATTGGGGAGGAGAGGGTACAAACGATGAAAGAAGTTCCCCAACTTGACCAGGGTTCTGAAAAGTACTCGTGGATTAAATGTGGAAATGGAGTAGGGGTCGGGTCGCAATGTAGTAGTAAAGGTGGTAGTTCTGGTGGTGGTTCTTGATTGAGAGAACGGGAGCAGGTCAAGGTTGTGGTGCAGTCGGGGTCTGAAGCAGGGGTGGAAGCTGAGTGCGGGAGCGAGAGCAGTGTCATGCGAGAGAGAGTGGGGTGAGATCGAGAGCGAGAGCAGAAGAGGGGGATAGGAACCAACATGGCGGGAATGGGGATAGGGTGGGAATGGCTACAGGCTACAATAGAAGAGCAGGAATGTGTCGGGGTGGTAGTGGGAGCAAAGCGGCAATGGAGAATGGGGCGGGATTGGAGGATGAACTGCAAAGGATTGGTTGGTTTGGTTGGTTTTTCGTGTTTCCGGGCGCGTCAACTGCTTTGGTCATTAGTCCCGTAAGTGTAGTGCATGTTTATTCTCGGGAGATGGCAGTGATCTTCCCCCGCTGGATGGCCAGATCCGACGCCGATCTACCGTCGGCTAGTGGGGTTTTCCCTCTAACCTGGACTCTCCCACCAGCGGGGCACCGCCCCAGCCGGAACAAGTTCTAAGCTCCCAACCGGTCTCCCGGGATATGTGGTAGTGTAGTGCATGTTAGTGTAAGTGTGTGTGTAAGGGGAGAGAAGAGGACAACGAAGAAGAAGGAAAGTTCGCGCGCGGTCCGTGGCCCGTTTGTAAGGGTACTGCTCCGGCATTCGCCTGGAGTTGATCGGAGAAACCACGGAAAACTACCGATCAGAGCAGCCGGCCGCTAGAATTCTCCTCCAGACAGCGACTGAATTCGACCTAGCTGAAGAGCTAGTGTCGAAACCCCTGCCGCCGTGGGGAGTGGGAACCTAGAACCTCCCGGTCAGAGGCGCTGCAGAACTGCAAAGGAGAGGAGGGGGAAGAGACCGGGGCTGCAATGGAGGTGGGGGCAAAAATCGGTCTGGGACAGGAATGAGAACAGGGACATGTATGAGGGCCAGACTCGCGATGAGGTAGGAACGGGGTCAAGGCAAGCGGGAGGGGGCGGCGGGGGGGGGGGTTGAAAAGGCAGCAGAGGTCAGAACAAGAAAAGGGGTCAAAAGAGGGAAGGGCGGATTAAAGCGCTATGGTCCCTTGTTTTGCTTCTGGACATAAATGTAACTTCATTATCTGTGCACATCTTCTAGAATTCTGTGGGACATATATTTTTTAAAATTATCCTTCCCATGTTGTCGCGGCCGGACGTATTTCGTTCAATAATTGGACATGGACAAGATGAGGGATAAGAGCCCATTTTTATTGCTGATTTACAATCGAAAATAGATTTATTACACCGCAGCGAATATTTTGTAAACAATCCTTGCAAAGAAACCCTCATTTTTCTTTCTTTATTCTAAATTCAAGTAGTATATGGATTATGGTAGGGATCACAGAATTCTGAAAACGTGCATAGAAATCACTTTCTCCCTCCCAATGTCACACACAGTTTTAACTGTTTTTGACGTAAAATAAATAAATAAAAAATATGGACGTGGAGGCAGCGGTGAAGCGGGAGGAGATGGGGGCAATCGTTGTTACTGAAGAGTTAAAGTGGTGGGGATGAAAGTAACAAAAAACTTTACCACCCCGTAGATTCCACCTCGATGAGAGATCGGGAGCAGTGACTCAGTGCACCAACTGATGTCACTGCAGCGCCTTTGACAGGGAGGTCCTAGGTTCAAGTCATGACGGATTTTCGACACTAGCTTTTCAGCTAGGTCGAATTCAGTCGCTGTCTGGAGGAGAATTCTAGCGGCTGTTCTGATCGGTAGTTTTCAGTGGTTTCTCCGATCAACACCAGGCGAATGCCGGAGCAGTACCCTAACAAACAGTCTACGGACCGCGCGCGATCTTTCCTTTGTCTTCTGTGCCCTATCCTCACCCCTTACACACACACACACACACACACACACACACACACACACACACACACACACTAATAGTACTCAGTACTATACATGCCGGAAGACCGGTCGGTGACTTAGAACCTGTCCTGGCCGGGGGGTGCCCCGCTGGTGGGAGATACCTGGTAAATGAAAACCCCGGTAGCCGACGGTAGGTCGGCACCGGATCTGGCCATCCAGCTGGGAAAGACCACCGCCATCTCCCGACCAAAAACACGCACTACATGTACGGGACTAATGACCATAGTAGTTGACGCGCCCGGAATCACTAACGAACAATCAATCAATCAGTCGATGACGGAGCGCCGGTATGATAGAAGCAATATACATCCTAAGCAGTGCAATACGCACATGCTTGCGGCGGTATCTCCTCTACGAGAAATGAAAAGTTGTGGGATCCCATCCGCGTAAAGCACGAATGATTGCTTCCTCTCATAGTGGGGTGAAATGCATCGGCAAACCAAACCACGACGTACCTCATAATATATCCATATCACCATTCATTTACTCACAACCGAAAAGCCACAAAGCAGCCAGACAGCTGCCAATTAATGAAAGAACAATGCAATTCACAATAGTTGCGTACATCCACAAGAAAAGAAGTATGGGATATACAATGAAATTTATTCTACTGATACGTCTGTAAGTAGGAAATCGTTGCTTGTTTCAAATAGTTCTCGATTTGCCGAGAAAATTAAAAACAAATGTTTAAACTTGAAATAAAGTCTAACCTTAAGAAATTAATAACGATTTTTTGTAATATTATTACAATTAATAATAATAATAATAATAATAATAATAATAATAATTAATAATAGTAATAACTGGAGAGTGTTGATATTGAAACCCTCTAATTATTTATTATCCTTCTATTAACATATCTTGCTAATTAATTGTAAATGCAACCTGAAGAGGGCACACGTTCCAGGAAATGTAATGAATAAAAGCCAATATTACCTGGACTTCGGTTTCCAGCTCTCATTCAACGAGAGGATCCCCTGTGGCCATTCCTTTTATATTTACATTAACAATAATAATAATAATAATAATAATAATAATAATAATAATAATAATAACATACATCATTACATCATTATGTAATCATGCTCTGATTGATATCTGTGTGATTATACAATACCAGGAAACTGTGAATAAATAGATAATAATCTTAATAATAATAATAATAATAATAATAATAATAATAATAATAAATTAAGAATACGCTGTGTTCTGCTGACAACTACCAAAATCAGTCTGTCACATTTTCCAAACTGGATAGCCAAATGTAATATCAAAATAAAATTTAAATCAAAATACATCTTGGGAATTTTTGCACAGTAGATAAATATGTTCTTCTCTTAATATATTATAATATTTGATAGGTTCTCCAATGTTGCATTGTACTTAAGGTGTTTTACGATATTTATTTCATAAATATTTAATATCGGCAGGTTCATTATTATCACGACCATTATTATCAGCGTCCTATCACGTTCACCTGGTCGTTGAAACAAAGGTCGCGCGATAGCGCTAAAAAGCAACAACAGAATATTTTGAAAGAGAGTGCAAATCATATGAAGAGGAAAATAGAATATACAGCACACCATTCTCATTAATTGGGTACCAGACACCAACAGCCTGAGACCTCCAAGAAACGACTAACAGTCATTTCAAGCAAAAACATGAGCCATATAGAAGATTAAATTTTACGTCATATCAAATATCACGAGTTAGAGATTCTCACAGGCGTGTAATTTCATGTAATTATATTTTGCGGAGAAAACCGTATCAAAATAAAATCTCACATTAAGCTCACAGAAGTAATTGAGATTGTTCTACTTCACTCTGGAGTTGTAAGCTTCAAAGAACGGAAGACTTTTGAGCGGGGAGTACGAACAACGTTGGTAGCAAATCATACGGAGGGACTCGTATCTTTATTTAGTTTACGACGGAGGAAAATTGTACTGTGTGCAACAGGATTAAAAGCAAAATCTAGATCTTCCACTTGAAGCAAAGCGAACTTCATAAAAGGGCAAAGTACAGAAGAGATTGCGGTGTATGTGAGATAAAGACAAAATAACCATCGAACCAGTCGAATTGTACGGCACTTAACCTACTTTAGAGAACTTACTCCCACTAAAATAAGCTTAGAATTATGCACGGGCAATTAAAGCTTAACAGAATTCGGCGAAAACATAAACGTGCAATAATAGTAAACAAATGGCTTCTTTCTCGATTTCAAATGTAAACTTACAGTAACGGGAAGAGAGGCAAGAATGTTAAACACCCTCAGACATTTGATTAAGTAGTTTAGTTGCAACTTCTTAAAACTTGCTTTCGTAATGACATAAGTATTGATGATTGCGAGTTCTCAAGTTTTATCTTTAATTGTTCGCTCATAAAATTGAAACAAACAAAACAATTAAAGTAGTTTATTCGAAAGTTTAATTTGAATTTAATAATATTTCTTATAAAAGAATTTGCGATTAATAAATCAAGAAAATTTTCTTCATAATACGAAAATATTATGAAACTGATAGTTCAAATAACAACCAAAAACAAAAGAATCAACTGTAAATGACGTTTATATAATATTGAGCTTAGCGAATTCACTCAGCGGATGTTTTTTTATAAACATTAAGATTTAACCGAAAGGATGTTCAAAGATCATATTGTTTGGTTCTTCAATCATTAAGTTTGGTTGATTGGTTCAAAAGTTATGAGAGCGGTAAGAATTGAATTTTATTTTACAACTTTGTAAACATACAACGGTTAAATAATATACATAAACATAATATGCACAATACATACTAGAATATAATAATACGCTACATACTAAACCCTTTCCAGTATTTATCAAACACACTGGTTCACCTTTGTCCTCGACCAACCACCTCAACTTATCCTGAATATTCCACCTTGCCCACTTTCTTCCTTCCTCAAAAAAACAGACATCTCTCAAAAATATGTTCCTAATATTCCTCTCCCTTCTCACAGATTCTACATTTTCTTTCCTCACTATTAAGCCAATATTTACTCGCTCTCAATTCATTACCTAACCTCTATCTTGCTATCCTATATCTGTCACTTTCTTTACATTTAATTTTTCAATGGCGAGGAATAATATTCATCTGAATAATTTCGAACCATTTATTAAAATTTGAATCCCTTATTTTTTTGTAATATTCTGGCTTTAACTGATCTTTACCTCTTTGGGTCTATTCTTTACTTAAGAGGTAAGAAAGTTGTTCGAAAATCACAAAATCCAAGGAGAAAAAACATCTCTCAGTCCTTCAGGGAATCAGGCAAGAAGCATTCTCCAAATATAATTAGCACTTGCCTTTTTTTCTCGTCCCATTTCCTTCGCCCCCAGCAGCTGCATGACTTGCTACCTCCCTCCTTTGAGATTCTTCACCACAGCACCCGCATTGCTATCGCTCGAAGCCCTGCTATCTATCGTCCCCGGGGGTCGCTCTCTTCACTTCTGCCCGCAGCTTCCACCAACTGCAGCACCGCTCCTCCGCCCTCCCAAAGGAGGCAAACTCTCAGCTCTCGCATTCTCTTCGAAACTAAACTCCCGCGGGGCCTTCATCACGCTTCGGGGGCCGACGGAGTGTCGGAAACTGGTACGCCACGTTGCGAGCAGTAGATAACGGTGCACCGTAAATTTAATCAGCGCCGATTAATTCGCTGCGGCGTATCCATTTCCGCGCATACTTTCCTCTATTTACAGTCGCTCGTTTATTTAATTATGGAACAATTGGTGAATTGCGTTGAATTATCAAAGGGTAATCACTCTCGCGCAGTGTTTCATGTTTTATGCGTCCGGCGCGCAGCCTGGTACGTCGGGCGCAGAAGGCACAGCAAGCTGGAGGTGGGATGGGGTGCCGAACGGAGGGTTGAATGAAGTTAAGTTGTAGATGTATTGTCGTAACAAATATAAAGTATGACGTACACAGCATTAAGACATAATATTGTATAATAAGTATCGAAAACGAAAATTCTACCAGCATATTCAGAAAAAGGTTATTACAATTATTTACAAGAGAAGGTTGTTTGACGCCGGAGACATTACATTTAAGGGAAAAAAATATAATTAGTGTTAAAACATTTTATTTAGAAAAAGCTTCACTCTACAACTTTAAGTTCTTACATGATGAGTACACCAAGCTAGTCTCAAGAAAGAAGAACACAAACGCCATTCCGAATATAATTAATAAGCAAATTAGAAGAAGTATTAGTACATAAGCCATAAAGTATTCAGTTCATTGAATACTGAACTGAAGAGCTGCGATATGATCAAACCAAGTTCGATTATCCAACTAGATGAAGAAATTGTAAGGTCATATTCTCAACCTCCAGAGTGACCAAGCATGACATAGGTTAGTTTCATTTAATAAACACAAAATTATTATTCATAAAAATAAAAATATAATCATATTTTTTCTTTTCTTTTCCTAATATTGAACAATAATTTTTAGATCAATATATGTTTAGTCACTGCAGGTTAACGTACCGGACTTTGTCCTCTACGAAATAATGTTATTTTGCATTATTTGTATTTGTACAACCTGTAATAAATAAATAAATATATAAATAAAAATGCAGACGAGACATATTCATAAGACTCGAAGTGTTAACTTTCTATGATTCAGAAAACCGCATTAGGCATGAGTGTTGTGATCAGCATTCACATGTTTTATATTTACGTATTCTGCGTAAATACAACGCCAGTTTCACAATTCGTAAATTTTTAAATTCATTTCCCCCAATGAAATGCTACATGCTTATCATATTCAATACATAGCTGGTCATCTGATCATGCTAATTGGCCTAATCATGAAAGCAAGAACAAGGGAGAAGAAAAGAAAAATAGAGAGAGAACGGGGATATGGAGAGAAAATTTAAGAAAGCCGACAAAAAGGAGTCAAAGACAATTACAAAATATCATATTCCACATCAACAATTGTTTATTTATCAGACGACATGTCCAGCACTAACAGTTATATTTGTCAACCATTTGAAGTTTAAATGGTAAATCTCAAATCCTGAGATACTAAGAGCTGCCGAAGACATTTTCAATTAATACTGAAATTTCGGAATTCCCACCTAAAATCAAACTCAGAAACTTATTATGTATTAATATTAAGGGAGAATAATGAGACACTTGGAAAATTCCCCCCCCCCCACAAAAAAAGAATAAATGCAAAAAATTATAAGAATTTTCAGGAATATTAAGAATTTCACTGAACATTTAAATAAAATTTATCTTCTTTGAAACTAAAAGAAGAGAAGTGCATCTTCAGAGATTATAAGTTACTGAGAAGGAATAATTCACAGGATCGAGAATTGCAGAAAAGTAAACTTAATTATAAAATGAACCAAGTTAGTGAACGTTTACATGAACTATCAGTAACGAAACACGACCAAATTTTCCGTTATTTAATATTCTCCAATTGTGTATTTTACATGAATTGAGCAAACGTTCAAATAATTTTGTTGTCCTTTCCATCAAAACATTTTTCATCCCACACCAATTTGTAACTACTCATGCGTGCCATTCGAGTGGCAGGCATATCGTCGGTGCAGAAGGAAAGCGACACATTTCAAAAATCGGCTTTTATTAATTTAACAGTTGTGTTTAAACTATATTTTATTTTTCGTAAACGTCACATAACAGGTGATATGTAGAGTAAAACTCTCTTTGAGGGCGAAATATACGGCTAAGTTCAGAACAAGAAGTTCTCCAGCAAAACGTTTAATAATTAATCTTTAAACTCTTTAAATAATAATATATTTTTGGTAGAAAATATTTCATAAAGAACACATAACAGTACATATGTATAATAAACTCCTTTTGGATGCTATACACGGCTAAGGTGAGAATAAACCGCTCTACAGCAAAACGTTTAATAACTTTTAAACCCTTTATATAATAATATATATTTAGTATAAAATATTTCGTAAAGAACACATAACAATCGATATGGAGAGTAAAATTCCCTTTGGGTGCGAAATACACGGCTAGGTTCAGAATAAACCGTTCTCCAGCAAACGTTTAATTAATCTTTAAACCCTTTAAATAATAGTACATTTTTTGTAGAAAATATTTCGTACATAACACACAACAGTCCATATATAAACTCCCTTTGCGGGCGAAATACACGGCTAAGTTTGGAATAAACCGTTCACCAGCAAAACGTTTAATAATTAACCTTTAAACCCTTTAAATAATAACATATTTTGAGTAGAAAATATTTCGTAAACACATAACAGGATAAACTCAGTCACACATAACAGTCAGTAAACTCCCTTTAAGCGCGAAATAGTCAAGGTAGACCGTTCTCCAGCAAAATGTCCGTTTTTGAGTCGTGTCACTTTTCTCGTGCACAGACGATATGTAAACAGCGCGGGCGAGAGGGTCGGCGGCACCCGGAGGAGCACACGTGCCCCGGCGCCAGCACCGCGCTGACCGAGAGAGTGTGTGCGTCGCGGCACCCGCGGGTCTCTTGATCCGGTCTGACCACAGTGGGCCTCTCCACACGCCTCCCCGGACCCTCGCCGCCCCCGCCCCCGCCGCCCCGCCGCCGGCGCCCGCGGCCGCTGAGCAAATAGGACAGCGAGCCCCAAGCGCCAGTCCGGGCGTGAAATTAGTTCGACCAGTATTGACCCTGGCGTCGAGACGCCGGCCGCCCTCGCCGCGCCGCACCGCACCGCATCGCGGAGGGAATCGCCTCGCCGACGCCCCCTCCACCGATTCCCACCTCCGCCTCCACGGCCTCCTCCGCTGCCACTACTGCCTTCACTGCCTCCACCGCCGATTCCCACCTCCGCCTCCACGGCCTCCTGCGCTGCCACTACCGCCTTCACTGGCTCCATCTCTTCAGTCGCCGCTGCCGTTACCTTTGTCTTCGTCATTCATTGATTGATTGATATTTTGTGTTTCCGGGCGCGTCAACTGCTTTGGTCATTAGTCCCATTAGTGTAGTGCATGTTTTTACTCGGGAGATGGTGATCTTCCCCCGCTGGGGGCGAGATCCAGCGCCGACCTACCGTCGGCTGGTGGGGTTTCTCCCTAATCAGGACTCTCCCACCAGCGGGGCACCGCCCCAGCCGGGAGAGACTCTACGCTCCCGACCGGTCTCCCGGAATATGTGGTTGTGTAGTGCATGTTAGTGTAAGTGTGTGTGTAAGGGGAAGGACAGACCGCGTGCGGTCCGTGGCCCGTTTGGTAGGGAACTGCTCCGGCATTCGCTTGGTGCTGATCGGAGAAACCACGGGAAACTACCGATCAGAGCGGTCGCTAGAATTCTCCTCCAGACAGCGACTGAATTCGACCTGGCTGAAAAGCTAGTGTCGAAAATCCTGCCGCCGTCAGGACTCGAACCTCGGTCCTCCCGGTCAGAGGCGCTGCAGTGGCATCAGTTGATGCACTGAGCTATCGCTACCGGTTTGTCTCCGTCATCCTCTCCACCACCTACACCGCCGCCTTCGCAGCCTTCCGCTTCCGCTTCCTCCATCTGCCGAGTCCATCATCTTCATTACCTCTGCTTCCTTCGCTCCCACCACTGCCTCCACATCCTCCGTTACCTTCCTCGCCGTCATCCCTTCCACCTCCTACACCGCCGCCTTTGCTGCCCACTTCCACCTCCTCCATTGTCTCTACGTCCACCGCCTTCGCCACCGACGCCTCCTCCACTGCCTCCACCTACTCCGTCGCCGCTGTCATTACCTTCTCAGCCAACACCCCCTCTGTCTCCATAAACTCTGCCGCCGGCTCCACAGCCCGCTTCCAGCCTATCCTCTATCCGCCGACTCTATCGTCTCCGTGGAATCCGCCTCCACTCCCGCCGCCAACTACCTCCAAAGCCACCACAGCCTCTACTGCTTTATGTTGCTCCCTCTACCTCCGCCGAACCCCACCTCCATCTCCACCACCTTCGACGCCTTCATCGCCTCCATCACCACAACCGCAGACCCTTATCGTCTCCGACAGCTCCGCCTCCACCGACGCCACGACCGCCACCTTTTGCCGCTCGCAACTGTCTCCACCGTCGCTACCACCCCCACCGCCTCCACCCCCATTGCCATCATCCCCACCACTCTCACCACTACTACCGCTGCCACATCCGCCGACTCCATCGTCTCCGATGTTCCGCCTGCACCGACATCACCGCAGCCGCAGGTCTGCCACTGGCTCCGCCACTGCTTTCAACTCGCCCGCTGGTGACATTCTCCTCTCATCCACCTCCAATGACAATTCCATCTGACTCTTCGCATCCATCCATGGTTGAAACGACCTTTTTTTCGCCATCGTCTTGTTTTTGGTCATCGACTGTTTATTGACCTCCACACCTCGGACGACAAAGACACATCTTCCCACCACAAGCCCGGCCGATTCTTTCTCCAATTTCACCTTCACCTCTCCGAACGATATAGCCTACCTTTCTCCTCTGCCACATTGCTGCCACGCCCACACTTCGCCCGCTAATGCCATCTTACACATCTCCACTTCCTTTTCAACTACACTATTCCCTCCTGCATCGGAGTTGCCTTCACCTCCTGCCCCGCCTCTCACCACGCTACTGCCACACTGCCGCGCGCAATCTCACTATCATTGACGTTCCCCCCTCCAGCCCCTGTGTCTATTGTTTACCCCCTTCGCCCCCTCTCTTGCCGTCCTTCCTTTCGTCTCTGCTTTCAACTCCTCCCCTTTCACTCCTCGTCAGCAAGTGAAACCCTCCTCACTTTCACTTCTCCTTTGATTACGCCAACATCTTTACCTCAACGCGGAAAATGGCCTCTCTTTGCCCAGTGTGCCCACAATCGCCATCACAACGCTCGCCAATGACACCTCCACTTTTACTACCGATGCAGCTTCTACCATTGAATCGTTTATTTCAGAAACTCGTCCAACGTCAACATTTAGAATGCGCTTTAGAGGTGGAAGATTGTTCCATCAGGGTAGATACATCGCTTAGTGCATATTTAGCTGAAAAAAAATAATTTATTAACTCATTTAATACTAAAAAGTATTTTGAAATCAGAAAAACGGAGGCCTTTTTCTCAGTTTTCTCGAAATTAAAAATTTTGCGTTTGACGTGTTTCTGAAATAAACGATTCAATTGAGACCACTGACACGGACAGCATCGTCTCAGCTCTACCGCCGTGGACGGCAGTTGCCTCCGCAGTGTGTCTGCTTCTCACATGTCTCCTGTCCTACGTCTCCTTACATCTACTTTCATGACCTCACTCCACCCGCAAAAGACATTCTCCCCACCTTCACGACCGGCGACGATTCTACCACTACCTTCGCCCCCATCGCATACGTCATCGATTCCAGCTGCCGCCTACTACCCTCCTCCACTCTCCCACCTTCACCTCTGTCCCTGCACTCCTTCACTTCTTCATCCCCAAACCTCTCTGCCACCTATTGATGGCAAATTTTACCAGAACATCGATATATTGATGTTTCTATACATCTAGATGATAGACGATACATTCGCACTAAAGGGTTTCGATGTCGATGAAAACGTCGACGAGAAAACATCGATTCATAGAACATCGATGTTTTAATTATAGACTAATAAACATGCTATTTTCATATATATGTTTAATTACAGTACATAAAAGGGATATATTTTATTATTGATCAACAGCATGTTAGATGTAAAAATTATTATCGAATGATAAGAATAACATTAATAACAAAGATCATCATGTTTTGCTTTCGATTTCCATTTTTCACTATTGATTCAGGCAATCATACGCGTGGCGATAACATAAATTCATAACACGAGCAGCTCCCAAACTTCCTCAGATTGCACAGGCGAAAAGTGCAGCATGTGAAAGAGGATGATGCAAAACAACGATACTGTTGATGATTACTGCTACTCTACAACGTGCTTAAACCTCTTTATTTAAATAAAAAAATATAATTAAAAAACATGGATATTTTTGCAACAAAATATCGAGGTGAACAAAATTGACAGTAAAACATCGATGTTAATATAATGAGGTTTCTGGTGGAAAACATCGATGTTTTAAAAACATCGAAGATTTTTCGCCATTCCTACTGTCACCTGGAATCCTCCGTCTCTTCTCCACCGCCACGAGTCGTAGACCTCTTCTCTATCATCACATCCGCCGCCCGTAGTTCTCCACATCTTTACTACCATCGCCTTTGCCATACCGGCGCGTGCGCCATCGCCCTCGCTCATCGAACCTACCGCTCGTGCCTCCCACGTCGCCGCTTCTATGTGCACACTTGCTTCATCCACCACATTCCACACCGCGCCTCCGCCGACAAGCATGCCATCTCCACCGCCCCTCGTCTACTCAACCGCGTAATGATCTCGCCTCGGCAGCTGCCTCCACTCGCCGCCCGCTACGTTGCGTACACACACACACACATTCGCACTCCCTTCGCCTTCCACCCTCATTCCCACGTCCATTCCCATTAGGGTCGCTGACCGTCCTTGATTTGGGAGGTCAGTCCTTCATTGACATCGATTGTCCTCTTGTCCCCCTTTTTATTTTAAATGTCCTCGTTTTTATTTTTAACGCTCCTCCTTTTATTTTAAATATCTTCATTTTTATTTTAAATGTCATCCTTTAATAAACTTTTAACATTTGTTGTCATTTATTTTACCACATAACTAACATCTGCTACGTTGAATCGTTTATTCTTTAATTTAGAATACAAAACATGATTATCCTATTTCTGAAAGCTGACACGCATGAATGTGATAGTGTCTCTTTCTAGCGACTAAAATAAAAAAGAGACCCTCAGTTCACCTCTCTCTCATTTTGTGAACTAATCTTTTCACGTTAATCACAAATGGAGAGAAGAAAAACATAGAGCTAATGCTAGTCTAATGTAAATGTTTATAAAAAGATTTTTTTCTTCTCAAAATGAAAATTTCTTCATTCGTTTTTGTGTCGTTTCTATATTCTTTTTTGTGTTTATCGAGTGTCTTCCTTTTCGCATGAACATTGTTGGCAACCCTAGTTCCCATCCATCTCCCTCTCACCGCCGATGCTGCCATCTCTCCCCTGCTTGTCGCCGACTACACCCATCACACCTAACTGGCTCCAATTAGCCCCAACCTCACCCCTATTTGGCTGCCGCCATTGTCTGTGTAGTCGCTTTCACCTCCACCTTCGCAAAACTTGTTCCCGTCGACGACACTGTCTGGGGCGGTGGCTCAGTGGATCAACTGATGTCACTGCAGTGCCACCAACCAGAAGGTCCCAGGCTCGAGTCTCGATGGCGGCAGGATTTTCCACTCTAGCTTGTCAGGTAGGTCGAATTCAGTCGCTGTCTGGAGAATTCTAGCGGTCACCTGCTCTGTTCAGTAGTTTTCCGGGGTTTCACCGATTAACACCTGGCGAATGCCGGAGCAGTATTCTAACAAACGGGCCACGGACCGCGCGTGATCTTTCCTTTCTCTTCCTTGTTCTATCACTCCCCCTTACACATTACACACTTACACTAACATGCACTACACTACCACACATGCCGGAACTTAGAACTTGTTCCGGCTGGAGCGGTGCCCTGCTGATGGGAGTTACCTGGTTGGGGAAAACCCCGCTAGTCGACGGTTGGTCGGCGCCGGATCACACCATCCAGTAGTGGGAAGATCACCGCCACCTCCCGATGAAAAACATGCACTACACCTACGGGAATAACGACCTCAGTAGTTGATGCGCCCGGAATCACTAACAAGCAATCAATCAACGACACAGTCTCCCTTTCTCCCAGACTCTGCTCCCGTCGATTTCGTTTCACCCCCACCCGGTCGCCGTCTCTGCCGGACGTCCTGACCCGGGGAACCGGCCACTCCCATCGGCGCAGCGTGGCCTGGTCGCACTCGACCGCCATCTTACCTTCCTTGGTCGTAGATTGGTTTGGCTGTTTCCTTGACCGCTTTCCATCCTTCCTTCCATGCCTCCATATTCTCTCCTTTTCTCCATCTCATCTTATTAACTTGTATTTATTTTCATCTTACAGTGTGACACCGCGCTTTACATCTCACAGTTCACTTCCAGGTGACGTAGTTTCATATCTAATTCACATACGTCATCGAAATCTTTATATCTTAATATTATATACAAATATACGGTTTTTGAGATCCTAAATGTGCTCTTAACTCAATGCATTATAATTCATCCTGAAGCATATAAAAATAATTTACAGGCGTAAAATTAGATGTTAAGTGACAGATATTTGACATTGATTACGTGAAGGTTCTTTAATTACTCGTTACAAATCAGATTCAGCCATCAATAAAATCCGAATGAATGAAATGAAATCCGAATGAATGAAATTCGACACCATATGCGCAGCTATACCGCGTTTAAGTTGAATAATACACGTTTAACAAATCACCAAAAAATGGCCAAATTTCTTGATACAGATCTACAACCATTATTTTGATGGATCCCGTTGCTCCTTAATCAGCAAGACGTCTTTTTCTAGCGCCAGAACTGTATAATATTCAACTATCATTTAAATTAAGAGCTTTAAAAACAATCTTGATACGGAAGTTGTTTATCCCTAGTTTCGTAGCCCTTCTTGTGGGGTAATTCTCAGGCATTCTCTATGCCTCACACTGGGATCTGAGTGTGGCATAAAAACGGATACAATTCATTAAGAAATACACAAAAATATCTCGCTATAAAGTTTTATGTACCACTAGTTTCGCTTCGTTTCCCTGCCCACGCCGTTCCCTAATCCGCCCGCCTCCCTCCCACTCTCACCGTCCATCCCTATCTCTCTCTCTCTCTCTCTCTCTCTCTCTCTCTCTCTCTCTCTTTTGCTTTTGCTCTCGCTCTCTCATTCGCTCTCTCGTTTTTGCTCTCGCTCTACCTCTCTCTCACTTTCTCTCCTTCGATATCTTCCCCTCGCACTTCCTTTCCCAAGTTCTCCCTCTCGCTCGCTTGCTATCTCTTTCTCTCTCTCTCTCTCTCTCTCTCTCTCTCGCTCTCTCCTTCGCTCTGTCTCTCGCTCTCTCCTTCGCTCTGTCTCTCGCTCTGTCTCTCGTTTTTGCTCTTGCTCTCTCTCTCACTTTCTCTCCTTCGATACCTCCCCCTCGCACTTCCTTTCCCACGATCTCTCTCTCCCTCGCTCTCGCTCTCTCTCGCTTTTGCTCTCGCTCTCTCCTTCGCTCTCTCTCGTTTTTGCTCTCGCCCTCTCCCTCACTCTCTCTCCTTCGATATCTCTCCCACGCTCTCCCTCTCGCTCTTGCTCTCGCTCGCTCTCTCTCTCGCACCGCGTCCTGGCCATCGACCTCGCTAGTGCGACCGCAGCATCGCGGCCGTCGCCAGCCACCACTTCATTAATGCTGCCGGTCAATAACGAAGATAATTATTCCGAGATGAAAGTACTTCAATGAACTTCGAATCCACGCAATTGGAAGTTAGTAACTTGCCTTCAATGTACAGAACTGAACCAATTGGGTGAGGAACAAACAACAAAAAAGTCGTAAATTATGTGACAATGAAACTCGATAGTGCATCGAAAATTAACACGGGCAAATAGAGATTTGCTCAGCAAATATGTGACAGAACAGTACCAGAGCGATAATTTTGTTTCTTAAAGCCTTATGAGACATTGAAGGGTTTGTTCAAATGTTAATATATGTCTACAAAATTCATGTTAAACTAGTAAGGGATTAAAATTTAAAAAAATAAAATATATTATTAATATTAGCAGAGTAGACACGATATTTTCCACTCGTTTCAAAGAAATGACAAACAATTCATCATTTAATATTCTTCCACATGAATGTTCTTGGACGTTACATCAATTCTTCGCGCTACCAATTTTCTCAATATGTTTAGCTTACTGGTAATTGCAACAGTGTTGATGAGTTGCACAACAAAGACCGCACTGACTTGTATCTTGTGCCCACGGGCGAGCAGCCGTCCGATTACAATTAATTTTATACCAGGGGGAATTTTCCTCGCCCTAAGGTGGCCTGCTTTTTAGCGCTATCCTCACCTCTGAGATTAACTAATAATGCACTTCCCGGATGCCACCCGGAAACGCTGGAACGAAACGTACCTTCGGAACGACTACCCACTTGAACGGGGCTGTGTCCACCCTGTCAGATCTAATCTGTATTTCCAGGTTGGTACCAAGAGTCATATCACGCCACACATAATGTGCCTAGTTCCTAATCAGTTTCTCCAGATAGCGGGCATCTGCCACTGCACCTCGGAGCACCCACCCCATCTCATTCACTCACTAGAGCGCTAACGACGTGAGTATGGCCGAAAATCTGTGCATCGGGGAGGGAAATGCCAATTCATCGGGTTGATTGATTAGTGATTCCGGAACGTTAAGGTTAAAAGTCCCAGAAGTGTAGTGCGTGTTTTTATCGTGGGAGGGGACGGTGACCACCCACCGCTGGATAGTGATATCCGGCGCCAACGTATGTAGGCTTGTGGGGATTTTCCCTAAGACAATTCCAAGTTTCCGACCGGACTCCCATCATGTACGGTAGTGTAGTGCATGTTAGTGTGTGTGTGTGTGTGTGTGTGTGTGTGTGTGTAAGGGGAGAGGATAGGACAAGGAAGAGGAAGGAAAGATGTCGCACGGTCCGTGGCTAATTAGTGCTCCGGCATTCTCCTGGAAAACTACCGATCAGAGTAGCCGGCTGCTAGAAATCCCCTCCAGACAGTGCCTAATTTCGACTTAGCTGTCTAGCTAGTGCCGAAAATCCTGGCCAAGTCGGGACTCGATCCAAGGACCTCCCGGTCCGAGGCATTGAATCTGGAGGACATGAGTTGAACATGAGTGAATGTCCTGAGCCGCCCTTCCCGGTTTCGGTTCAATGCAGAATTCGGACGGACGCTGCCGGTGCGGGAAGTCGTTGGCTGATGCAAGTGACGCACACAAACGGTCTTGTTCCGCCTGTATTTATTTCCCTTAGTATGATGACGATGATAAAGATTAATTCCATATTCATTACTGAAGGTATGAGGACGAGACGAGTTTTACCACTATGACATCATCATTCTTGGGCAATTATAGTGGTAGTTTGGCTTTGTAATCCAGTATAAATGATGGTGGAATAGTTATGATTTAGGGACGGATTTCGATGACCTAAAACATCGCCAAGAATGATCAATAAAATGCTCTTAAAATGATTTTAAAATGCCCTAAAAGCAAAGACAACTGGCGTAAAAATGTTATCAAAACAATTTCGCACGAACAACTCAAGCTGTTGAATACTTTACTGATATAATAGAGTCTTCGTCTATTCCTTCAAGTGAACTCAGCTTGCAAAGACTGGGTTAGCAATGTTGAAGACTGAGTTAGGAAAGAAAATATCTGTCTTTACTTATTCCGAAATCAGCTCAACAGACAAAAGCGCTAATTGATGTGTGTCACGGAAACCATAGATCATACACTCACAACGGCTGACATTACACTTCCTGAGCAAAGAAATCGAGTAAGCAACTCAGTAATTCTGTGGAGAACATTGCTGTATCTCGTAAATATTATTTCCAGGAAGTACCATTCAAATATTAAAATCGATGAAATCAGCGAAAAATACATTAAAATCACGGAAAAGGGTAAACAATGAGTTAGTCGAAATCATATTTGCACTTTTGGACATTGCTCCAAGACCCTGACCAGGAGGACAGTTCAGGACATCAACTAGTCTGCAGTCCCTCTGACCGGGAGGTCATACGTTCCAGCCTCGACAGTGGCAGGATTTCCGACACTAGCTTTTCAGCTAGGTCGAATTCAGTCGCTGTCTGGAGGAGAAGTCTAGCTGCCGGCTGCTCTGATCGGTAGTTTTCCGTGGTTTCTTCGATCAACACCAGGCGAATACCCCAGTTGTACACTAACAAACGGGCTACGGACCGCGTGCGATCTTTCCTTCCTCTTCCTTGTTCTATCCTCACCCCTATCTTACACACACTTACACTACACTACCGCACATGCTGGAAAACCGGTCGGGGAATTAGAGCCTGTCCTAGCTGGGGCGGTGCCTCGTAGGTGGCAGATACCTGGTTGGGGAAAACCCGCAAGCCGACGGTAGGTCGTCACCGGATCTCGCCATCCAGCTGAGGAAAGATTACCACCTCCCGAGCAAAAAACAAGCATTACACTAATGGCCATAGTAGTGGACACGTCTGGAATCACTAAGAATCAATCAATCCAAGACCTTGCATAATCCTTCTCAATCTCTCGAGTTCGCCGCAGGGCAATGACAGTGAGGAGCTCCTTGCTTAGTGAGGCGAGCAGCGCCGTAGCGGGAGAGAGAGAGGCCGGTGACGGCGACGGCGGAGTGGGGGCTGCTAAATTGCGGTGTCATTAGCTAAGAGGCCCCGTGCGGCGCGTGATGGGGCGTCGCGCCCTCGCCATGATGCGCGATCAGTCTGCCGCTTTAAGGAAATTAAAACTCGGACGCCACTTTGTCACGCGCGGCCTGCGAGCTGGCGCGACCGCCGACGCCGACGGCACCGCTACTGCCACCGTTGTCGCTCCTGCCACCGTTGTCGCTCCTGCCACCGTTGTCGCTCCTGCCACCGTTGTCGCTCCTGCCATTACCGCATCCCGCTGCGGGTCTTGCGTTCGTCACAGTGCTCGCTTCCTTGTCTCAGCCATTACTGGGTGTTTCTCTAGAGAATCATCCCACCATCACGTCCCCAAGGCCATTGCCTCGATTTACAAGATGGTGCTCACGCCCACTCATGTAGTCGTGCTTAATATTGCTTCTGGTTCAGGAGACCTTCTGCTCCCGTTCACGACACACCGGTTTTCGTACGACGTCTTTGACGTCGGCCTCTCTCGTTGTCGCCCTGTTTCTCGATCTCGACCTCATTCTCGATCTCGGCCTATTTCTCGATCTCGGCCTATTTCTCGATCACGGCCTATTTCTCGCTGTAGGCCTATTTCTCCTTCTCGCCCTATTACTCGTTCTCACCATATTCCTCTCTCTCGTCCTATTTCTCCTTCTCGTCCTATTTCTCCCACTCGCCCTCATTTTCCCTCTCGCCCTCATTCTCGTTCTCGCCCTCATTCTCGTTCTCGCCATCATTCTCGTTATCATTCTCGTTATCATTCTCGTTATCATTCTCGTTCTCGCTCTCATTCTCGTTTTCACACTCGTTCTCGTTCTCGCCCTCATTCTCGTTTTCGCGTTAGTCCTCCTCCTCATATTCACCCTCGTTCTCGCTCACGTTCTCGCCATCGTCTCCCCTAGCCTGGCTCCGCCATTCACAAAGGCACAAGTTTCCACTAACGATCCTCTCGCCGTCACTATCGTCCTCGACTTTGTGTCTGCCTCATCCCCAGCCTGACCTTTCCCTCACACAAAATCCTCATTTCCACCACCACCGCTTTCGACCTTGACCTCCTCACAACATGAGCTGCAAAACGCGTGACAAATAGAAAGTAGGAGACTTTCCGTGCGATTGATGTATTATTATTTTTCTTTACAAATTGTCACGTCTTGCTATTTGCGACTATTCGAAAATTCACAATAATTCATCATTTCGCTGAAGGTCACTTACGTAGTAATTAACGCATCGAGCATTGTGGAGAAAATTTTATGGCATTGCCATATTGATTTTCAAAATAACTGTCAATCATGAACGGTATGAAGCTGATTTAGTAAAATCCACTTTTCGTTTCTGAAATGTTCAAAATGGGCGCTTTGATACGATATAGAGATAATAGCAAATGAATGCATATGTCTGAATAGTTATCATTACAATGCAGTTAATATTTGTGGTCTTTTTGTGTCTATTACAATTTGTTAATACAAAAACTGAGGGCACATTCGCCAATGGAATTAAGAAATTAAATCGGAAATCATAAGCCATCCACGAATTTATGATTTTGAATTTTTTTAAAAGTACTTCATAATGAATCATCTTCAACATGAATAATGGCCTGAACGACAATTAGAGAGTCATTCTGAATGGAGAAAAAAACAATACACGATCTCGAAAACCTAGTTGTATCACCACAATATCACACTCTTTTAGCACCCCAAGATATTTTTGTTTCGGTGGGTTGTTGACTTTTTTAAGTGAATATAACATGGTGGGAAATTACATTTCACGAAGTTACAAGTGTGATGTTTGCCCCAGATTGGTGTCCCGAACATGCGCAAATGTTTGGAAGGTTACCTTCTGACGCAGTCAACGAGTTTCCGTATACCCACCAATTCCAATGTGTGATAGTTGCCAACCTATCAGAAGCAATTGTCACGTATGTAACTTCGTTAAATGGAGTTTTCCACCATGTGAAATAAAAGAAGTGATTATCTTGGCGCCCCTACATGCCCTACAAGTTCGTAAACCAATGTTCTTGTTTGTAACAAAATTCTTGAAATAATCATAAGCAAGTGGTTCTAATATTTTCTCATAATAACATAGTACGTTAAACTATTAAGATTTTTAAACCCATTCATATGAATTCATGGAACACTATGCATGCTTTTAGGAACAGCATATGGCATTTTCTTTTCCGGGGCGAACGAAAGATAAAAACTATGGCGCAGTAAACTCCTCCCAAACACCATATAATGAAATTACACTTTCATCTGAACTGTAATTGCAAGCGTATATCAAAATAATGTGAAAATAAACATTGCTGCATGTTAAAGATAGCTGCGCTTGTGGGGAGAAATTCGAGCAATGACCTCCCCAGTGGCCAACACGCGAAGACTGCGTGCTGCACTCCGTTGGCCACAGTTACATCTGCTGATGAGGGTTTCTGCGCACGCTACGACGCCGGCATCACGATAGAAAAAGTTAATTCAGTGCATTGTATAATAAAGTGCCTTTTTTGCTGTGAGAGATATTATCAAATAGAGTAATGTTTTATGTACAAACAGTACATTGGAAAACCCCAAATGCACGGACATTACGTAACCACAAATGTCATTGACGTAATAGTTTCAGTAAAACTAATGGATTTCAATTGAAACACTAATTTAATTTTTCGTAATTATGTGAATATTATTCATATTTTGTAAATTATTAATAGTGGATAACAGTATTGAAAGCCTATTTCTCGTAATTCAGTTTTTTAAGAGAAACGTCTATTAGCGTGGTACAGTAAGTAAGTTTGCAGCAAATGAAATCATACTCGTTTTTCTCGCAGTACTTGCATTCTGTGAGTTTGCTACGTGGAGGTAGCATGCTGGGAGAGCATTTGGGGAAACCCTTGCGTGATATTTTGTGGGAAACTATCGGGTAAAAATGTGAGGGAGGACATGTGAGAAAACACTTATGGGGAACATTTTTGGCAGCAGTTTTCAGAAACATTTTACGGATCATCTAGGAACACTTGGAGACCATGTGGGAACCTGTGATGAAGATGTATACACTACACTGCATTTAGAGAGTACAGAAATTGGTGACATTTGAGAAGCTAAATTCCAATCGGAAAGTGGAGAAATTATTTCGGAGATGGGTATCCACATATGAATCAACACAAAAGTTAATTTCATTAAATCCATCCTTGAAGTCGTCTACGCAAATTCCACTGACAGACCGAGAGCGGTAACTCAGTGCATCAACTGATGTCACTGCAGCGCCTCTGACCGGGAGGTCCTAGGTTCCAGTCCTGACGGCGGCAGGATTTTCGACACTAGCTTTTCAGCTAGGTCGAATTCAGGCGCTGTCTGGAGGAGAATTCTAGCGGCCGGATGCTCTGATCGGTAGTTTTCCGTGGTTTCTCCGGGCAACACCAGGCGAATGCCGGAGCAGTACCCTAACAAACGGGCCACGGACCGCGCGCGATCTGTCCTTCCCATTCCTTCCTCTATCCTCTCCCCTTACACACACAGTTACACTAACATGCACTACACTACCACATATCCCGGGAAACCGGTCGGGAGCTTAGAGCTTGTCCCGACTGGGGCGGTGCCCCGCTGGTGGGAGAATCCTGGTTAGGGGGAAACCCCACTAGACGACGGTAGGTCGGCGCCAGATCTCGTCATCCAGCGGGGGAAGATCACAGCTATCTCCCGAGAAAAAACATGCACTACACTAACGAGACTAATGACCAGAGCAGTTGACGCGCGCGGAAACACGAAAAAATCAATCAATCTACTGACAGCATTGCTGAAAAAAGATTTGGACCAAATATAAATGATTATAAGTTGTGATCATATCGATTTAGTCGAATAGTTTGGATGAAAAACGTAATCTTAGTGACGGGCGATCATTCCCATAACCACTCCTAGCCTCCGTCAGTACAGCTTGCACGCAGATCTTAGACCTAGGCTCGCTGTGTGCCATGGGGAAAACTTGCTTAATTTAGTAAGGAATTAATTTCCTCGCGCGACCTAAATCATGGTAGGGGCTTCTGTATTTTAGTGGCCGCGGCGCGTCCTCGTCGCCCGTCGCCCGCAGGCGCAGGGGCGACTTTTCTCAGGCGTCGGCCGCAGGCGCTTCGTTTTTGCGACTGACTCGCGCGATGCGCATCGGAGAGCGCCTCGTATTTCGAGTGGCGAGGGCGGGGAGGGGCGGGTGCAGGGAGGGGCAGGGCAGGAGTTGAGATGGGGTGTAGGCGGGGTGGTGAAAGGGCGGGAAGGTGGAAGGTGGCAGGGAGAAGCGCAAACACGGGTGGAGTCCAGGTTGGACGGGAAAATGTAGAGCGGAGTATTGGAGCAGAGCAGGGCTGTGGGGCGGGGTGGGAAGGATCGGAGCGGAGTGAAGCGGGCCGAGCGGGGCGGAGAGAGGCGGGGAGGGGCGGAGAGGGGCGGGGCGGGGCAGAGCGAGACCGAGCGAGTGGCGCGGAGCGGGACAGAGCGGGGCTGGGCGGGACGGGTGGAGCGGCGCGGGGCGGAGCGGAGCGGCGAGGGGCGGGACGGTGCTGGTCGGAGCGGAGCAGCTGGGGTGGAGACGGCGGGGCGGGGCGGACCGGAACGGGGCGGAGAAGAGCGGGGCTGAGCGAGGGGGGCGAGGCGGGACGGGGAGGAACGGAGCGGAGTGGGGCGGGGCGGGACGGGGCGGGGCGGAGCCGGTCGGATCGGGGCAGGTGGAGAGGGGCGGAGTGGAACGGGGCGGCGGGGCGGGCGCATCAAGATGGAGCGGGGGTGGAACAGACTGGGGACGGGACGGACGGAACGGACGGACGAGACGAGACGAGACGGGACGGACGGGACGGGACGGGACGGGACGGGACGGGACGGGACGGGACGGGACGGGGCGGAGCGGAACGGGACGGGACGGGACGGGGCGGAGCGGAACGGAGCGGAGCGGAGCGGAACGGGACGGGACGGGGCGGAGCGGAACGGAGCGGAGCGGAGCGGAGCGGAACGGGACAGGGAGGGGCGGGGCGGGGCGGATCGGGCCGAGACAGGGCGGGGCGGGGCGGATCGGGCCGGGACAGGGCGGGGCGAGGCAGAGTGGAGCGGGAAGGGGCGGGCTGGGAAGGGGTAGAGGTGGCAGTGGTAGGAGGGGAGAGCGGAGCAGCGTGGGGTGGGAGTCTTGGGAGTGGGCGGGGTGGAAGGAAGCGACGCGTTAGGAGGGAAGTGTAGCCGAGCGCTGTGAGGCGGGGCGGAGCGGCGTGGGGCGGAGCCAAGCGAAGCCTGTGGGGTGGAGCGAGAGAGAATATCCGCGTAATGTGCTGTTTCCATAACGCTCGCACCTTACGTCTGCGCGAGTCTTATGCGGGCGCTCGCAAAGAAAACTGTCTCTGCAACGCTGCGGCAGAGCAGGGAGCTGTCGGCCTCAAAGAGACTGCCCAAAAAGATGAAACACTGTAGTTCCGGAATGCCATCTGCGAGGTCGTTGACGAGCCGTTTTCAGACGGTCGGTGATGCAATTAGTGAGATAAATACGACAGTCCTAAAAATCTAATATTTAGTAACGAAAATGTGCAAAACTGTTTACCTTAACTGTATATTTACTAAATTGACATTTGATAAGTTTGCTTTAAGTAATGGAACAATGGTTAAACGGTCTATGGTTCCATACATGACATAAACCAACTTTTTGTTCAATGAAAAAATTGAAGAAAAAGAATGGCTTTGTGAACATGAATGAAAGGTTTGATTTTTGTCATGGTAGTCAAGTGCGTCCTATCGTTTTCTTTGCCGCATAAATTATTTTGTTAATTTCACTTTGACAACACAATGTAGAATTATAACAAACTATGCGGAAACTTTTAGAAACATGAGTAAAATAAAAAAAATATCCCATTAATTTAAACACTATAGAAATTATTAAAAAGTATCAAGTAATCCGTGGTTCAAAGGCATTTCCTCTAGAAACAATGTCTGGGTGTTGATGAACATCGAATGCATCCCGTGAGAGTAACTTACAGACGAAAACATACATCCTCAGGCGAATCAATAGAACGATACTTCACAAACATAATTTTCACGCAAGAAAATTATACTAATGAAAGTACTCAATAACTCTCCACCGTTGTGATATTGCCATATCAAGAAGATCATTGGAAACCCATCCTTGAAAGAAAATGAAATTCAGTGTCTCTCGACCAACACGGAAAGGCAGTTACGTCACTTCCTAATCGAAACACGCATCTTCTGGCGAAACAACAGAAGGGTACCTCGCTAACATTAAGATCAAAAGGGTAAATTCCACCAAGGCAAGACCCTAATAACCCTACATCGTGCTAGTCACACGACCGCACTCTGGCGTTCACGGCGTTCAAGAGACTGCTGGGCCTATTCTAGGCAACAAGACCTCTGAAAGCTGTGTTCATGCCTCATTACCTAACCTTTAAAAGGTGCAACACAGATGCAAACATATCCCAATGGATGCGTTTCAATTATGGTCTTTGAACTTCAATAATATATATAATTCATCAAGACACGCATATTTGAATGAAACCATAGTTGCACTGTAAGCTACGCGATCAACACCGAAAGCGTCAGACGAGAGACAGAGTTTACTAATCGACACCCCCACACAAACTCATCCTGAATCGTGCCAACCCAACGATAACTCGCAATCGTCAACACCACAGGGACCAATTCCACGTACGCAAGACCCCAAACACCCCCTTCATCGCACTTGATACAGCCAGAACGCGGCGTTCGCGAGAAATTGCCGGTCCTAAGCCAGGGCAATTGGGCGGCGTAGACCCGGCAATCCCCGCCCCCTCACAGACCGCCACCCCCCCAACCTCCCGTCTCTCCCACGCGCGCGCGCGTCCACGCGGCGGCGGCCAAGCCAGGAACTAATATCGGCCCGTCACCAATCACACACGACCGCAATTGAATTTCAGGCGAGGGCTGCAATTGCGATGGTAAATACTTATCCAGGAGGCAGACCCGTTAATTACTGCGCCACCCGCCGGCCCATCCCTTCCCGGCCACGCCCCCTTCCCCCCGGAGCTTCGCGACACGGGATTCCGAGGTAATTAGGCGCTAAATTGCGCCGGCGACCGCTTCGGGGCGCGGGACCGCGTGGGGGGACGCGCCCCCCCTTTCGCGAGGGACCAAGCAAGGGGACGCCGCGCTATTTTCCCGGATCGCGGTGACGGGTGGGATGTTTTTATTATGGTGACGCTTTTTTCCCCGGTCTAAGCCGGTTACCATTACCACCCCCATTTGGCGGGGTAGATGGAGTAGTTGGGAGCGAGATGTGTCAATGCGAAAGGGTTTAGATGGGTGAGATTGCGGATGGTTGAGGGTGGGGGTTTTGTACGGATCGGCGGGTTTGTAAAGGGAGAGGGGGATTTTGGGTTGAATGAATGGGTTTTGGGAGGGTGGCTAGTTTAGGTAGAGGTGCGGGGATTTTGGAGGCAATTAAGATGTGATAAGTTTGGAATCGGTGGATGGGTTTTCAAAAGGTATGCGGTATGCTGGTTGTTTGGGTGGAATTTAGATCAAAGGGTGGAATTTGGGAGGGTGAGTAGGTTATAGAGAGATTGGTGGATATTGGGTGGGTGGAAATGTTTTGATAGGGCAAGTGGGTTTTGAGTAGAGCAGTGGTGCAGCTGGTGGGCAAATCTCTGACCTTGAGAGTAGCTGGGTGTGTGTGGATACATGGTTGAGCGAGCATCGAGACCCAGGAATACTTTTTCCAGTAACATCGCGATGCTTTATTGCTCTGAATTATAACTGTTTCTCGTTACAGAGAAGAAAATAGAAGCATCCAACTCAGCATTCGTGTACGTACGTGCTCATCGAGAACCAGCAAAATAATGAGTAGGTAGGAGGCAAAGAAAGATGACATTGAAAGAAATGCAATTGCCTTGTGGCACGACTTTTCTCTCTCCTCTCGAGGAAAGCACTACTGTCATTGCGGAGATCTCATAACGCAAAATGTGGCGTGGCAGCCTCGTTTAAGCGATATTTGATTCGTCGAATTCTTAGTATAATGCCTGTTTCTTCATTTCAGAGAAATCATCGGAAACATTTCCAATCCCCACGAAATATACAAGCCAGATAACTGAAGACTTTCACCCCCACGCTTCTACTTGCAAGATTCGCGACATTTTTTTAACAAACAGCTAAAACACCTGGATAAGTCAAACACGAATAAAATTCGCTGTGTAATGAGAGGCAAACCATGAAGTTGTGTGTAATACGATAGTTTGGTTAAGTTATCTGGACAAACACTAGACAATTTGAAATGGCTAATTCGACTTGCTTCGCTCAGCATTTCCAAGTGAACGGCGACACTCAGTTTAGTGTTTGGATTAACATACAGCATCCTTAAGTTCACCAAACGCAAAATTTGCATTGAATTTACACTGATCAATCATAAACGCTGATACGTAGAAACTCAGTGTTGACTTTAGACAATAAATTACATACTTATAAATCATTCTTAAAGTCTGTTTAGACATACTGCATACAGTTCTGGGGCACCAGTATCAAATCCAAAAATGTATATTATATTTTAAAAAGAGTCAGTGGATAGAGTCATAATTGGAAAACCAAACAGTTATTTCATTAAACTTTTAGTTTAATACAATTTAAAAGTTCTAAACGATAATAGTAATAAACATTTTAATAATAATATAGCCAACCCTGTGCATGTTATACAAAATGAAATATATTCTACTAAACGGTAGCATGCGAAAAATATCTGCATTATTTACACAAAAAAACTTCAGTTATTACACAGAAGTGGAAACAGGGAGAACATTAGGTGAATATTTTTTGTGCAATACAGGCTGGAGTGGTTTGCAGCAAAATCGGCATTTCGTACTGAAAACGCCTTTATTTCTACTTTTTTGTTGATGTTTATTTTAGCCTTTCAGCATTCCTAGTCTTGCGATACACAAAACACATTCGCATGAATCACTCGCGCCTGGCTTGCAATATATGCACGTGTGCCTCATACTGTTTGTGCCGTTTGACGTTTGCAGCCAGTGTACGTGCGTCACAATTTCAAAAGGAGTGCAATGCAGAACATGAGCAAAATGATGAGAACTACCTTTGTTATGCCAACTTATATATCTATCTAATAAGTGTTATATTTGTCAACGATTTATTGTAATAATAAAGGGCCGTACAATAAAATGTTAAACACATTAAAAAGGCTTGTTTATGTAATAAAAAGTTTTATAATAAATGACACGACAATCAAACACATTTTATATTTTTTCTTTTTAGTTGAGATCGTTATTGTGCTTGCGCAGATTTTAAATGTTTTCTTTTTTCAGAAAAATACAATTGGATATTTTTTATGTAGGTCTGACATGAATTTTATTCTTTAGATGGTTATTTTACTCAAGTTTTAATTATTTATTTTAATTAAGTCTTCAAATTCCACAACAGTAATATTTCGTCACTAATAATTAATACACTTCAATGCGATAAATCGTGTTCTTTAAAAACCAAAAAACACCTGAATACCATAAATTTTAAATAAGGGATTGAGGTTAAATTGCAATTTTTACACATAAATAAATAAAGAAATTTTATAAATTGATTAACTTACGTCAATATTAAAAATGTCTATTTGGCTTACATTACAGAACTAATGGATGGATACGTCTCTTGCTATTTATCTGATTCCAAGACTTATGAAATATTAAGTTATCCAATTCTGTTTTTTAATAGATTTAGTATTTTTATCTTGTTATACGAGTATTTGTTTTCATTTTTCAATTATGAAAATCTTCCAGTTTAACAATCACAATAATTTACTTCATCTTTTTTTAGGAATGCCCTAAAAACGATTTTTTTTCCTTTATAAAACTGAATGTTAGAAAGTCAAGATTTTTTTCATATTCGAAGCACAATTGATAGTAGGCACTTAAAAGGAAGATAAGGGCTTCACACAAGGACGTGGTTGGCGTGTAGTATTCTCGCCTGGCAATTAGCGTGTGCTGCCTCTATTACCGGAGAGTTGAGGCACCTGCCGGAATTGAGTTTCCCTGCTCTGATCAATGGCTTCTCTTATCACTTCCAGGCGAATGCCGAAGAACAATCTCTAACTACAGATAAAAAATATTGCACAACCATTATTTTCCCACTCTGTTCTCCTTCCCCATCCTTAGGGCCAAGGAATAGAGGAGATGGTCTGCGACACATTCAGCCATTGTTCTACAAAAAAGTTGATGTAGTAAAAAATATAACAATATAGGTCAATGCAAAACTGTCAGATGTCTTGCGCCATAAGAAAGGAAGAAGATAAACTGAATATTAATACGTGTGCTGGCACAACCGCACTAGGATTGCGCCTATTTGTTCCATGCATTGATTGACCAGGAGCGGTAGCTCAGTGCATCAATTGATGTCACTGCAGCGCCTCTAACCGGGAGGTCCTAGGTTCGCATCCTGACAGCGGCAGGATTTTCGACACTAGTTTTTCAGCTAGGTGGAATTAAGTCACTGTCTGGAGGATAATTCTAGCGGTCGGCTGCTCTGATCGGTAGTTTTCCGTGGTTTCTCTGATCAACACCAGGCGAATGCCGGAGCAGTACCCTATCAAACCGGCCACGGACCGAGCACGATCTGTCCTTCCTCTTCCTTGTCCTATCCTCTCCCCTTACACATACACACTAACATGCACTACACTATCACATATTCCAGGAGACCGGTCGGGAGCTTAGAGCTTGTCCCGGCTGGGGCGGTGCCCCGCTGGTGGGAGAGTCCTGGTTAGGGGGAAACCCCACTAGCCAACGGTAGGTCGGCGCCGGATCTCGCCATCCATCGGGGGAAGATCACCGCCATCTCCCGAGAAAAAACATGCACTATACTAACGAGACTAATGACCAAAGCTGTTGACGCGCCCGGAAACACGAAAAAATCAATCAATCAATTCCAGGCATTGATTGAAAATGCTGCACGTCACACTCTTCTCCGTACATCTTACGTGAGACCTCCCGAAAAGCGTTGGCCCAAGTCGCCCCGCCCAGCTAGAGGACAGCTTTCGTCCTGCGCGGCCGTTCGTCCCGCCAAACTGGGTTAGCTGCAGATAATGAGATAACTCGATAACGCGGAGCGAAAGGCCTCGGTCATATCTTGTAAAGGGAATGTCCCTGGCAAAGAAAAATTCATCTCGTTAAAGGCGAACGCGCCCAAGGGGGACCGGTCGGGTACAGAGGCCGAGCGGGGAAGAGAGAGAGAGAGAGAGAGAGAGAGAGAGAGAGAGAGAGAGAGAGAGAGAGAGAGAGAGAGGGGTTGACGCTAAGACGGAGCGAGAAGGGGATGGAGCAAAGAAAAAGAAGATTGAAGGTCTGGGATGAGGATTTTGGGAGGACGAAAACCGAGTCACCAAAAGGGATAAAGGATAAATGTAGGGACGGGCCAGAGGCCAGACTGGGGGAGGTCGTTAGGATTGATTGACTGTTAGTGATTCAAGGCGCGTCAACTACTGAGGTCATTATTCCCTTAAGTGTAGTGTATGCTTTTCAGCGGTAGGTGGCGGTGATCTTCCATTGCCGCCGGATGGCCTGATTCGGCGCCGACCTACCGTTGCCTAGCGGGACTCTCCCACCAGTGGGGCACCACCCTAGCCCGGACATTTCTAAATCCCCGACCGGTCTCCCGGCATGTGTGTTAGTGTGATGCATGTTAGTGAAAGTGTGTCTAAGACAAGGAAGAGGAAGGAAACTTCGCGTGCGGTCCGTGGCTCGTTTGTTAGAGTACTGCTCTAGCATTCGCCTGGCGTTGATCGGAGAAACGGAAAGCTAGCGATCAGAGCAGCCAATCTCTATGATTTTCCTCCAGACAGCGGCTGAATTCGACCTAGTAGAAAAGCCAGTGTAGAAAATCCTGCCGCCGTCGGTAACTAGAACCTAGGACCTCCCGGTCAGAGACACTGCACCAAGTTGTGACATCAATTGATGTACTTAGCCACCGCTCCAGGTGGCGGTGGTTAGGACAGGGGTAGGAGGTAGGTGGCGGGTAGGGGTTTGGGCGGATCCTTGGAGAAGAACGTATATAGAACGATTTTCCTAAGGATGAGCCAAAGTGACAGTTCGCGAAAACAAGTCAACATCACATGTCTTTCAGAGAAGTATCCCTCCGCCGCGACAGCTGTTCAGCCACACCCCTTCGTAAAGTGCTAATGGCTCCTGTGAAAACATCCCTATGTAGAAGTCTAAGAGTTTCGCAGAGGTATATGCACGTACGCGAGTCTGGGAAATATTTAAATTTAATTTCGTATGTGGAAAATCTCTTAACATGCTCTCATAATCAGTAAAAGAAAACTTCCACGAATGTAAATAGAAAGCTCTTAATTGCAACTCGCCACACAACACAAAGACCGGAACCACGTGCACCGGCACGCATCTCGCGTTCGAGAATCGGTTTTAAAATAAACATAATATTTACCACACAAAAAGTAATTTCAATGTAATATATCAAGAAAAAGAGAATTTTTACAGAAGAGCACATAAACACTGCACTTCCTAATTTCAATTATTTTTCATGGCGCACTATATTTTTGTCGGACAAGGACATCACAAAAGGAAGCGTCGAAGCCATTTACAAGTTAGCCAACTGTAAACGAAAGAATGCGGGAAGGGAGTGTAATGGGCTCAAGGGCACGACGCCCACAGAACCTTCAGTTATGTTGCTAGCACTAGCTGTCACTTTGGCTCATCCTTAGGAAAATCGCTCTATATCAGGGTGGGAGTTAGGACGGAGGCAGGATGTAGGTTGGGGCAGGGATTTCACAGAGGTATGGGATAAGAACAGGTCGTGGATGGGAGTTATGGTGGGGCCAGAAGGTAGGTCGGTGTGGGAATAGGTGTAGCGGGGATTGGAGTGATGTGATAGAAACACAAGAAGCGTTTCCCGAGTGCTTTGTGGGCGAATGTGTTCGGTGGGGTACGACCCAGAACGAGTGCTCAATTTGTTGGCTCGAAGAAGATTCTTCAAACTCTTGAGAAAGAAGAGCACAGAGTGACGAGAAGCTAAAGAAACAGGCAAAATGAGTTTGTTTTTCTTTGCATCACGTCGTTCTTGAAGCACCATCAGTCGAATATTTCAGATTTAATTTATTTTGTTTATTTTACAAATGCCCTAAAACGAAGTGTCTGAGGACTCTGGTGACATATCGACTATATTTTACATGCACTTTTTCTAGATTTAGAACACAAAGGCTGATAAAGTTCCTTTGCCGATCCAGGGGCCGAGATCGCTAAGGCAGTAGTGTCGTAGCGATCTCGGACCGAAGGATCGCAAGTTCGAGTCCCGCCTCGGACACGGTTGTATTTGTGTTCGCTCTTTCACCCCTTATCATCACCATATCGTTTCATCTTCTTAGTTACCATAACGTGGGATCATATTGGGTTACCATAACTTCAATAGTGGTCGCTAATGACCTAAATGTTAATACGACCTTAAATAATAAAAAAATCCTTTGTTTTGTTTCGGGTCACGAAATGTAACTTTTCTCTTACCTCCGTAATTAATAAAACTAATAGTACTTACTTGTGACTCACTTAGTAGTGCTCACGTGTGACTAATGTGTTAATTCTCACACCATCCATCACCACCTCGCCTGATCCACCCGAGAGCCACTCTACTGAATAGTGCGACCTTTCCGTCTGTTTGTCCCGAGCTGCTTGTCGTCCACGACGCATCTGGGAACCGCAACATCCTCTCGCCGTCGCACGCGACGCGCGGGCGACTTCATTCAGGGGAGCGAGCGAAGCGCGCATTTGTTTCCCGGGCGGTGACGTCGCCGTCACCGCCGCGCCGCCGTGCAACTTCGCGAGGGAGTTGCGAGTTGCTTCCCTGGAGCGCCGCGCCGCCCCGCCCCGCCCCGCCCCACCCGCGCCGCTGTAGCTCGAGCAAACTCTATTGAACGCGTCTTAATATGTTTACCCGAGAACAAACTGTCGCAGGAGCAGCGTCGGAGAGTGGGAGGAGGCGGGGAGGTGGTAGGGGTAGGGGCACGGGCAGGGGAGAGAGAGGGGACGGGGGG
This sequence comes from Teleogryllus occipitalis, assembly GCA_011170035.1. Taxonomy (NCBI): domain Eukaryota; kingdom Metazoa; phylum Arthropoda; class Insecta; order Orthoptera; family Gryllidae; genus Teleogryllus; species Teleogryllus occipitalis. Next base: position 70,079 of record BLKR01003810.1, read on the forward strand.
GTTCATTCTGAACCCATTAGCGATATGGAACGCGGAAACTTGGGTAACAATATCAGAGCGCGGCGTGGCGACGGCGTCGGAATCGGCGCGGAGGGATGCAGCCCGGGGGCGCCCGCCGGAGACAGGTGCAAACGCGCGGGGCGACGAAACAAGCGGCTGCCGGGCGCGCGCACCTAAAGAAGCCGGAGCTGGAGTACCGTAGGGTTCGAAAGTGGGGCATTAAACCGCGTACACTTGAATGTGGGGGGATAACGTCGTTATTTCGACGTATTGTTCTCTTGTTATCTTAATGTACATGTAGCACTTCTGTAACCACGGTCAGATACAATTCTGGACCACCGTTTGAGACACTTCTCTTGTGAGGAACAGGTAATTTTTGTATTTTTTATTATAAGTAATAATTTATTATTATATTAATTATTAATTATCATTATAATAATTAGAAGTAGTATTATTATTATAACCATACACATATAATAATAAAAGTAATAATAATAATAATAATAATAGTAATAATAATAAAAATAAGTGGCTATTCAAGATCAAGTTACTCCAACGCGTAACTATTTGAAGCGAATTGTTAGAGATGGCAATGTGCAGAATGAGATGTCGTTATGGTTGTCCAACAGTGGAATCAATTCAACATATTACCTCCGGTTGTACATATTTGGTGAACACCGAGTATAAACAACGACATGATTTGGCGACCAAACTTTTACATCAAGCGTTGGCTCAGAAATGTCGTCTTCTGACTGAAGATAAGGTACCATACTTTAAGTACTAACCTGTGAGTGTTCTGGAGAACGAAGAGTGGCGCTTGTATTGGGATAGAACTATCGTAACAGACCAGACAGTGATTCACAACAGACCGGATTTGGTTGTGATTAACAAGCGTGAGAAACATGTCATGCTTATTGATGTTTCTGTCACAAATACTGGCAACATTCAAAGCAAATACACCGAAAACATCAGTAAATATGCAGATCTTGTTGAACCAGTTGAGAAACAATGGAATAAGGAAAGAACATTATTCCGATAATTGTTTCAAGCACCGGGGTCTTCCCTAGAAGTCTGATGTGGGGCCTTAAGCAACTGAGTTTGAATGAAGACCTGTACAAACTCATTCAGAAGGCAGTTGTTATTTCAACAAGGATAGTGCGGAAATTTATGGGAAATAACGTAATATAAATTCTTTTTAAAAAGAATTATATATTGTGCTTCGATTTTACATATCTGTACAATAATTCATTCAAATGTACCAATAAAATGAGAAAATAAAAGGATAATAATAATAATAATAATAATAATAATAATAATAATAATAATAATAATAATAATAATAATAATAATAATAATAATAATAATAATAATAATAATTCGTGGGTAAGGAAAAGCATGAGACACATTGCATCCCTCTCTTCCGATCCATCATTTGGAGGCAAGGAAGTTGTCATTCCAATCATGGTAGGGAAATGGCCGCTATTTCAAATCCTTGTAATTACTTTAAAAATCTAAAATGAATATGAAAATATATTTAAAGAGTTTCAAGCGTGGAGGACGGCGCACTAATCTTGTTATGTACGCACTGGTTTCGGGTGATAAGTGCGTTTTGACTAAATTTGGTTCATTGACATAGCGTTCACACGTTCATACATTATACAAGCGGGTGAGCATACATTGTATGAATAGATTAGAGTGGGAGTCCGTTTTGTGGTAGCAGTCTATCTTGGTCAAACCTGCTTGTGGGTAGAAGGTAATTTACCCTATCAAGTAAATCGATCGCTGAATTCCTCCAGAACCATAGCCGGACCCTTAATCCGACTTCAAACATGCAAAAAATGGCAAAGAATATGAATTAATGGAACAACAAAAAATATGTGGGTGAAATGTAAGATCTCCCGTTGGCAAAGGGAATAATTAAAGCCAAATGTACATGGGTGCCAGACAATGAGATAATTACAAGTAGAAGAGCCAGTAGAAGCTATGATATTAAAGAGGAAATGATCAAATATTTCAGAAAATTTACAGCCATTAAGTAATATAATATTTGAATAGAAAAATGAAAGACGTAGCAAATATTCAAGGTATAAATATAACCATTTCCTCTCATATTACGAACGTACATGGTCAGAACCTGGGTATAAAACCTCTGAAGAGCCCATGGAAATACAAAGGGAAATCCATTAAATAGAATATGAACTGGAAATGCCTTATGAGGAATTTAAAATAGAAGAGCCAGTGGAAGCGATGCTATTAAAGAGGAAATGATCAAATATTTCAGAAAATTTAAAGAAACGGTTCATACAATATCAATTCATATTGGAAGCCAAAGCAAGAGTGGAAAATCTTAAAAAGTCCTACATATAACAAAAGGTAGGACTGCTAGTGTTCGTACTTACCTTTCGTACTATTACAATTGTAGTGGATAAAATATTTTAAATGTTGCACAAAATATATTCCAGAAATATTGCAAACACAGTACGCAATATTGGAGGGAGCATGTTTTTTTAGAACATCCAAAATCTAAAAAGGTGCTCTTTGATTTACAGAAGGTAACTAAAATGTAAAACCTCTACAGAAACAAAAGTCGTGACTTTTGAAGGGATGGAACCACGTACATATTAACGAACGATGAATTAAAAAAATGTGAATGTCAAACTCATAATGGAGAAGCAGAATCATTTTAAAATTGAATTCAAAAGGATTCTCTTTCTCACAGAGTGAATATGCTACTTTCGAAAATCTTACCACGTACTATAGTATTAGAAACCATCTTAAAAAAAACGTTCGTGTCATAATTGAGAATAAACATAGTCTCTATCCCGAAGCAAAATTAGTTTTGAAAATTTCAACAATTAGCTTTAGCAGTAGAATACATACGTGTTTGTTAAACGTTTCCGTGAGGAGGCAAAGTATTACCTGAAAAAGAGAAAAACACAAGTAATAAACATGGCAATTAAAAACGATCTGCTATTGATAGACCTCTATGTAGCAGTGTAATGTATTATACGAAGAGACAGAATAAAAATTACTGTATAGTGGGACAGACATTTGAGCATCAGATTACAAATACTGAGTAGCAGGTTACAAAACTAGAACTTTTGACTTTGATTCAAAGACAAATACCTATCTCATCCTCGGATTCTAGGAATTTCTAGGATAGATAGGAGACACTCAATCGCCGAGAATTTCCGTTCACTCTTATTGGTTGTTAGAATTGAATTAAAAATTATATTATTCAAGACTTGATAATGAAGGGTTAAACCACTACACACTAGTACAGTTGGTGAAGAAAAGACAACAAAGCATCTGAAATCATATGAATAATGGCGACAAAATAAGCATGAACGTTGAAATGATTCACGAGAAGCACTTTATATCTACCTTAAATAACTACAGACAGCAAATCGGTATCGGCGATCATATTTCCCAAAATTGTCCTAATTACAGAGACAGTAATTAGCGCAACGAAACAGGAGCTCAACAAATGGATACCGAAATGTTTGAGAGTTGAGACCACACTGTCGAAACATCCCAGTTCACGTGTTGCAGGTGTTTCTAGGACAATCACTCGCCTACAATGTAACGACATTGATATTGTTTCAATCCGGAGTGTTTTGTTGCACTTCTAACAATAACGTCACTACAAATTTGGGAAGCTGATACCTCAAGCGATTGTACATGTACAGGGACTGTGTTGCAGGAATCCTAGATTCCGAGAATCCTAGAAAGCAACCGGGGAGAATAATATAAGAGAGATGAATTTGCAATTAAATGGATATTTGAAGTTGGTTAGTAGGTGAAGATACGGAAGAAGGCAACGGACTGTGAAATAATGAGGGATGATACATGCATTAGAAAGGTTAGAAAAAACTAGCATACCATTATATATTAAGGAGATACAATTAGACAAGATGTGTATATGGAAAATGTTTTATGAGCAAATACGCATATGAGATGAGAGACATAATTATTCGCTAAGAAATGATCAGTGGATTTAATCATTCAGTAAGTGCTATGTGAGATCAGGTAAACGAGTGGGGAAACATGGTAAGAGATCAGGTGGGAAACGATGAGCGATGCAGGCATATTTGATAGCTAAACAAAGTCCCATGGCTGTCGGGCGTGCAACGGGGTCGGATTGATTGATTGATTGATAGTGATTCCTGGAGCGTCAACTACAGAGGTCATTAGTCCCGTAAGGGTAGTGCGTGTTTTTTTCATCAGGAGGTGGGGGTGATCTTTCCACAATGGAAGGCGATATCCGGCGTCGACCTACCGTCGGCTAGTGGGGTTTCCCCCTAACCAGGACTCTCCCACCAGCGGGGCACCGCCACAGCCGGGACAAGCTCTAAGCTCCCGAACCGTCTCCCGGAATATGTGGTAGTGTAGTGCATGTCAGTGTAAGTGTGCGTGTGTATGGGGTGAGGATAGGACAAGGAAGAGAAAGGAAAGATCGCGTGCGGTCCGTCGCCCGTTTGTTAGGATACTGCTCCGACATTCGCCTGGTGTTGATAGGAGAAAACATGGAAAACTACCGATTAGAGCAGCCGGTCACTAGAATTCTCCTCCAGACGACTGAATTCAACCTAGCTGAAAAGTTAGCGTCGAAACGTTCTTCGCCGTCGGGACTTGAATCTAGGACCTTCCGCTCAGAGGCACTGTAGTGATATCAGCTGGTGCACTACGAGGTTTTCGTGACGTGGCGGATGACTAGGTCATTTCTACACCCCTTGCCTTATAAAATGAATTGTTAGGACAGTGATAAGCACATGTTTGAGGCTATGAGCCCCGTTGAGGGGGACGTTCGCGAATTAATTAAAAATATTCCTTTTTTAAGGCGGGAGGTGTAAAAATGACCTAATATCATCTGCCACGTTACGAAAACCCAAGTATAGGTAAACAAGCTCTCCTGGCTGTCGGGCGTGCAACGGGGTCAGTGGATGAACGAGGCCGTGCGGGTGGCGATCTCTCCACGCGGGGAGTGAGGCGCGGGCGTGGCAAGAGCAGGGACTAGGAGTAGGAAGGATGAGGTCGAAGGTGACGAAAACTAAAGGATGTACGGGAACGGGGACAAAAGAGTCGCGAGGGCGAGAGCAAAGGTCACGGGGAAGATGAGAATATCAGGACGGACATTCGAAATAGAAGGCGGACCAAGGCAAGAACGACGGCGAGGGCGAGATGGAGGGCAAGGGCGAGGGAAAGGGTGGGGGTGGGGGTGAGGGCGAGAGCGAGGCTCAGCTGGCACAGATGAGAGAAAGAGAGAGAGAGACAGAGAGAGACACCGAGGCAGAGAGGGAGAGAGACTGAGGGGGGGAAAGAGACAGAGGTAGAGAAAGAATCGGAGAGAGGTAGAGAGAGAGAGAGAGAGAGAGAGAGAGAGAGAGAGAGAAGCTGAGGCAGAGAGATACTCAGATCGAGAGAGACTGGAAGAAAGGCTCTGAGACAGAGAGAGATTCAGAGATAGAAAGAGATAGAAAGAGAGAGAAGAAAACTGAGGCAGGGAGGAAGAGAGAGAGGACAAAGCTGCTAACAAGAATGGGGACGAACGTGAAGGCAAGGCTGAGAGTCGACAAAAATGGCGAAGAGGAAGGGGAAGACGAGGTCGAGGATGCAGGCGAGGACGACGGCGTCGGCGAAGAGGAGCGAGGGCGTAGGCGAGAGCGAGAGGGAGGGCGGAGGCGAGAGCGTGGACGAATGAGTGGACAGGAACGAGAGAAAACATGTGAGGAAAGACAAAGGCGAGAACGAAGTCGGACGTCAATATAGGTTGCAGCATAAATTACTTTTATTATGATCGTCAGTACTCCACCTTTTCCGTCATACCTGAAATAAATAGAGTTCGTGCCCGCCTTACTGGACCGCACTATTGATCTTCTGCGCATGCGCAGATGTACAAAAGTGATGCGAAACTTAAAATACGCATGCGCAAAAAATCAATAGTACTTTAACGTTCGAGGGTGCACAAACTCTCTAGTGTTTCTTATGCAAGCGTGATGATCATGAATTCGGATGATGGATCAATGGTGGAATGAGACGAAGGCAGCCGCAACGCCACTCTGCCCACCACAAATCCCACAAGAATCACCCGGATTCGAACCCAAATACCCCAAACCGGGAAGTGCGCAGTCGATCCCCCGCCAGCGCGTGCCACAGCTCGCGGACCGAGCCGAGAGCGACCTTGGGGCAGGAGCGGCGGCCAGGGCCGGGACAAAGGTGAGGGCACAGGCGCGTCCGAGGGCACGCGGGAGCGAGTTCTTGTGACGTGGGCGGGACGCGGCGCGCGGGAGGGGGCGGGGCGGGGCGGGGAGCGGGCAGCGCCACAGCCCGCGGACCGAGCCGAGAGCGACCTTGGGGCAGGAGCGGCGGCCAGGGCCGGGACAAAGGTGAGGGCACAGGCGCGTACGAGGGCACGCGGGCGCGAGTTCTTGTGACGTGGGCGGGACGCGGCGCGCGGGAGGGGGCGGGGCGGGGCGGGGCGGGGCGGGGCGGGGAGCGGGCAGCGCCACAGCCCGCGGACCGAGCCGAGAGCGACCTTGGGCCAGGAGCGGCGGCCAGGGCCGGGACAAAGGTGAGGGCACAGGCGCGTCCAAGGGCACGCGGGCGCGAGTTCTTGTGACGTGGGCGGGACGCGGCGCGCGGGAGGGGGCGGGGCGGGGAGCGGGCAGCGGCGTCGGGACGCGGGGAGCGCTATTCTCGGGCGCCGCATGTGTGTTGGCCGCGGGCCATCTCCTGCGAGGCGCGGCGAATTTTCGAGTAAACAAGGCGCAGCCGCCATTAATTAACATAGTTGCGAGCCGCACCGCGCCGCGCGCCCGCGGGCGGGGGCGGTGGTGGCCAAGGGGGCGGGGGCGGGCGCGGGGAGGGGGCGCGGGACGAGGTGACGAGACAGGCTGAGAGGTGGAGCGGGGCGGGGGAGCGAGACAGAGGGCAGCTAGACCGAGCAGGACAGAGCTGGTGAGGCTGGAGTAGGGGGAGCGGGGCGGAGCTGGGCGGGTGAGGCGGGTGGGGTGGTTAAGGAGGGTACGTGGATACGGCGGGGCGGAGGGAGGCGGTCTTGGGTAGGATGGGATGGATTGAGGCGAGGCGGGAAGGCGGGGGCGGCAGAGGGCGGAACACTTGGCAGGTGGGGGCGAGGCGGAGTGACGCGGGGCTAGGCAGGGCTAGTCCGGGGGCGAGGTGGGATGAGCCGAGGCGGGAGGTCGAGAGACAGGGCGCAGCCCAGGGGCGAGGTGGGGTGCGGCAGGGCGAGGCGAGACGAGGCGAGAGGCGAGGTGAGGCAGGCGGGGCGGGACCGAGGCGAGGTGGGGGCAGGACAGGAGCGAGAGCGGAGCGAGGCGGGGCGAAGCGGGGCGAGGCGGGGCGAGGCAGGGGGACGTGAGGCGGGGCGGAAGAGGAAGAACAGAGGATTGGGGGATGACCGGGACGACGTGGGGTGCGGTGAGGCGAGGCGATGCAGAGCGGGGCGGGGCGGGGCGGGGCGTGGCGGGGCGGGGCGTGGCGGGGCGGGGCGGGGCGGGGCGGGGCGGGACGGCGCGGGGCGGGGCGGGGCGGGACGGGGCGGAGCGGGGCGGGAAGGAACATGCAGGGGCGAAAAAATGCGGGGCAGAGTGTAGGGAAAGTGGTGCAAAGCGGGAAGTGAAGCAAGGGTGGTGCAAGGGAAGGAAGTGAAGCGGTACGGGGTCCGGGCGGTTCAGGGCGGTTTGATGCCGGAAAGAAAGTGTGAAAGTGCGGGGGCGGAACGCTCAGCCTCAGCAAGAAAGGCTGGGTGCAACAGAGAGAAGAAAATGTAGAGGGGGGGAGGAACCGCGGTAACACAGGCAGGGAGAGAGGAGCTTAGTAGGGGCAGAACAGGCGTCACAGAATGAAACGGGATGGGATGTGACGCGTGAGTGGTTAAGCAGAGAGTGCGATGGCCTCACCGGCTGAGTAACTTGCTGGATGTCGCGAAAAAAACATTAGCATAACATGAACACGTCAAGGAAATTTCTGACTAAACATTTGTATACAAAATGTGTTTCAATTTAAGAAAAAGCTTTACGCAATTACTAATGTTGCGAAATAATTAGTGGTTTGATTGTAAATGTGAAATTGAAACGTGAAATCTATACTGATTCTATCAGATTGACAGGCGTTGCAATGGTATTGATTTAGTCATCTATGAAGCAACCACGCCCACCCTACACGCTTCGTCCGTTTGCAAAGCCCTTGTTGGCCGCAACAACCGTCTCACCTCCATTATATGGCGCTTCGTCCACTTCCTCGTATGTTCATAGAAGTTGTATGTCTCGACATACAGTCCTCCACTTCATCTGTTGTCCACTGCGATCTATCCAGTTTCTTTCGTCCGTTAAGCATTCATCCATACGCATACTATGTGGTGCAAGGAGTCGGAGGTTAGAATTTTTTTCGAAACTGAAGACAAACGTTATCGGCGAGACTAGAATCTTGCGAAAGAAAATGTTTGTATGTTTCGTACATCTGTAACAAATGATTCCTGCAGATACCGTGAAACTGGTGCCCGAGTTTTATTGTGCTCGATTTACGCGTCTCTTTCTCGTGTTTTCGTCCTGTACCATATTCAGTACTTTGTCGTTCTACACTCCACTACGAATAGCAGGCATATGACTTGTGCAGAAGGTTCGTTGGGATTCTGCTCTGCATGTTTCATGTTACTTTTACCTGTCTGATTTTGCCTTCGACACCTGCGTTATGCTGCTGTTTTGTGGTACCATCTTTATGTATAATTATTTTATGTAGGTCAATTTCAGTTGATTTTTGCTTTGCACGTATCTCGATACTTGAACCTCTTTCATATTCTTCAGATGCCTTTACTTACTGAGTAGAACCACTGGAAATGCAACATTGGTTTGCCTTCCATGTATGTATACTACTATTCTGCCATTATATTTCGAGTATAAAATATAAATTGACATTCAAGACAGGTGATCCGTATCTAGGCAAGAGTTAACCATGTTGTCGTAAAATCTGTGGACCAATAGGTTATGGACAGAGGGAAGCGGACGAAATAAAATGGACATAACGTAATGCAAGGAACGAAAAGTAGTGGCCAAACGGTCCCCATACCCCACTTCTTTCTCTCTCTTTCCTCGACGCCCATTACCTCCACTTCGCTTTTACGTTCCGCCTCCTGCTTCCTGTACTGTTGCTCCTTTTGTTTCTTCCGCTCCCCTCGATCTTTCCATTCATTCTGTTCCTTCTCTTCTCCTTCTCCATTCGGCCTTGCTTGGCTTTGCCCCGCGTCACCTAGTAACGCCCGGCAACAATAACACCTCGATGCAACAGGGGTTGCATTTAAATGAATATTGTAAAAAGTACTTTGGGGTGACATTTTTAATTGCAACAACGCTATCTTGGCTTCATAAATTATTCGTGCCAAATTTGGGTTCACTTCAATTGTTCGTAAGTTTTGCGGCGAAAATAAATACTCTCGCCTCTATATAACAGGGATGGGTAAATAGAAATGCTATTCTACTTATTTCCACGTATTTTACAGTGGAATATTATTCTATATATCCATATATATGCATTTCCACAATATTTCTGCGGTAACCATCGATTTTACTTGTTATATAATAGAAGAAAATTGAGAAATTTGATGATTATCATTTTCGAGTGGTTTAAATGAAAATTACATTCCGTAGCACACTACAACAGCTTTCCAAACTTTTCCTAACTTTTCGATTACCAACTCAACACGAGTAAAATTTATTTTTGAATATCACATCATTTTCATCTAAAACTATCATCAAAACAAGCTCAGAATTAATAGTATCAGACGCAGACATATTTAATACATATTTGATAATCGTTTTTGTCCCGTTTTTGAGAAGTTTTTGTCTCAGCGGTTCAACATCACTGAAACTGCAAATATAACCAACCACAGTAACCTCTTAAACATAAAAGTTTTCGCTGCAAAAACATTCGTCTTCGTTAGAATAAATCTGGCAACGGAACGAAAAATTCAATTAAGAGAATAGCGCTGCTAAAGACAAAATGATTCAACATATTAATAAATGAGCAGTGAGAAAATGTTCTCAAATGAAATGAACATTTGTAGAACAGTGAGTTTTGTAATGAGATCGTTCATTTAATCTGAGCATCACTTTACATAAGACATTACGCACAAGGCCTTGGAGTATCGAACAGTACTAAGCGAAAGGAATAAAAAACTATTCCAACACAAAAAAAATCAATTCACATAATTTCAAACTCCACCTCCACAAATAAATTCCTAGACTGCACAGAAGGGCTCGTATCACACGAGCCCGCAGTCCCCTAATGACTCCTTTTAAAGACGAAAGTTTATTGGGGCGAGGAAAACATTCAGAAAATACGTTCGCGAACCGCTAATCTCGCACTCTTCGGCGGGGAGTTAAAGCTTCCAATCAGGGGAGAGCCGTAATTACCGAGGCCTGGGGCCGATTTCCAATCTGGTTCGCACGGGAACGCAGCCGTCGATTGCCATTTGCCTGGTATCTGGGCAAAGCTTATGGCCATTTATCCGAGGAGGAGGCGGGGGAGGCGATCTCTGGAAATAGAAAGCCATTTGAGGACAGTTACTGCCTAGGCGGGCGCCGCGCAGCGCCTCGCCTCGCCGTGCCGCGGGCGTTGAGATATTCCGGACCTCCTTCCCCCCACCCCCCACCCTGCGGGAGGAATCAGGCTGCGGAGGCAGGGGGAAATGTATGAAAGAGAGAAGGTAATATAGTTGGGCGCGTCAACTACTGAGACCATTAGCCCCGTAAGTGTATTGCATGTACTTTCTCTGGATGTGGCGGTGATCTTCCACCGCTGGATAGCGAAATCCGGCGCCGACCTACCGTCGGCTAGTGGGAGTTTCCCTCTAACCAGCGGGGCACCGGCCCAGCCGGGACAAGCTGTAAGCTCCAGACCGGTCTCCCGGAATATGTGGTAGTGTAGTGCATGTTAGTGTGTGTGTGTGTAAGGGGAGAGGATAGGACAAGGAAGAGGAAGGACAGATCGTGCGCGGTCCGTGGCCCGTTTGGTAGGGTACTGCTCCGGCATTCGCCTGGTGATCGGAGAAATCACGGAAAACTACCGATCAGAGCAGCCGGGCGCTAGAATTCTCCTCCAGACAGCGACTGAATTCAACCTAGCTGAAAAGCTAGTGTCGAAAATCCTGCCGCCGTCAGGACTCGAATCGAGGACCTCCCGGTTAGAGGCGCTGCAGAGACATCAGTTAATGCACTGAGCTACCACTCCCGGTGAATCAGGTTGCAGTATCAGGGGAAATGTCTGAATAACAAAAAAGGTAATATAGAGTAGTGTGTAGTTAATATATAGTAGTATATTGTGTAGTAGAGTAGTGGTGTATAGTAAGGTAATGTGGAATAGACCGGCGAGTGAGAAGATTGATGAGTAATAAGGTTGGTTGTTGGTTGGTTCACAATTATTCCTGGCGCGTCAACTACTGAGGTCATTCGCTCCGTAAGTGTAGTTTTTGCCTCGGAAGGTGGCGATCTTCCCCCGCTGGATGACGAGATCCGGCGCCGACCTACCGTCAGCTAGTGGAGTTTCCCTCAACCAGATACCTCCCATCAGCAGGGCACCGCCCCAGCCGGGACAAGCTCTAAGCTCCCGACCGGTCTCCCGGAATACGTAGCAGTGTAGTGCATGTTAGTGTAAGTAAGGGGAGAGGATAGGACAAGGAAGAGGAAGGAAAGATCGCTCGCGGTCCGTGGCCCGTTTGGTACAGATCCGGGACCGACCTACCGTCGGCTAGCGGGGTTTCCCTCAACCAGGTATCTCCGAGCAGTGGGGCACCGCTCCGGCCGGGAGAAGCTCTAAGCCTCCTTAGAGAAGTGTAAGGTTTAATGAGCCAAAGTAGTTTGTCCATAAATGATAGGGACTGAAACAAAATACGAGAAATACAGTGTTTAATGTCTCTGATAAGATGAATCTGCTCCTAAGCATACCAATCGATCGCTGAAAAATTGTAATCGTGCCACGTCACCTTGGTGAATATGGAAAATCAACTTACATGATTTTAAAATCTCATTTCCAAGTATCTCATTTTAGAATTTACTCGTAGCAATCAACGACAGGGTTCTTTTGCCGGAAGGCTGACTTTAACGAAACGCCGAAGGCTGCGGTTTAACGAGACGGATTTGGAAGGCAATCGTGGTTCCTCCAGCCCTTGCGAGTTAAAAGTTTGCCTCAAGCACAAATATCATTTTAATTGCATGGCGATGGAAACCTCTCGATTAAAGCACGAAAATATGCATCGAACATTGATATTATTGTAATTCATTCATAACCATTAACATTAAAATTACCATCCTCGGTTGTCCATTGCCTCATTGTGTGCCATTGTTTCAGTAACAATTCATGAAATAACGTTATCACAATATGTGTTCAAAACAACCGAACTTTTTATAACGCATTCCGGACTACAATTAGTTACATACATTTCGAATTAAAATTGCGAAGTAAAGAGAAATGTTAACATTTTCATTTTATTCCGAAATTAATCACAAATGGTTTATGAATTATAACATAAAAATGAAAAAAATATTTACGTAACACATTATGTCACACATTATTAATTAGTATTCATAGAATGTTCCTAATTTGAATGCCAGGTAATATGAAAGCAGACAGTTCAGCATTTTGGTCGACAAAGAAACATTTTAGCCGTGGCGTGAAAATATCCATCTCATTTTTATAAAGTGTCTCACTCAAATCTCGGAAGTGGCATACACTAGAAAAAAGTAACTAGGATTTATTTATTTATTTAACATAAACACATGTGAAAACAGTGACATATCATGGAGAAGAAGTGCAAATCATATACATAACATTTAGATGAATTATTGATAAAGGTCCCATATAACTACAACTATTTCTAATAGCAATGAGCTAAAGATTTTGAGTGCTAAAGATCATCGTGCTCTACGTGGGAAAATCGACCTACTACTGAAAGAACGATATTTGAATAGCTACATCCCCCACTGAGCTATCAGAGAAAACTATCAGAGACAGTGAAGCAACAGGTATTGATACGTATAAGCAACGGAGATAGTTAAGTTATACGTTCGGATGCAAAACACGGGGTCATCTCAGAATTCGCTCAATGCATTAAAGTCGAAACTGGTCGAAAAACCTAATCGAGATCGGGATCGTTGACCATATTTAACATCAAACTTAAGCCTTATGGAACACGCCTCCAATTTATGAAAGATTCAAATGTCCAGTACATAAATGACCAAATGAAGTTTTTCGCCTATGCATAACCAGAGAGGGCATTAAAGCAATCTCAGACAATATTTGGGCAACATAAATTATCCTAAACCGCTTAGGCTTAGCCTGAGACTGAGAACAGCTGTTTCTAAACTATCTCAGAATAAGTCAACCCTCTACACTGAATGACAGCAACAATGTTAATACTGGTTCTAATAAATGTTTTTCAAGGTTTCGTCAGCTTCATAAATCAGGTAGGTGTTTCATCAAGCAAATACCACTAATACTATACGTCATGCATCACACCACATTTTCTACTACACGTAATGCACACTATTCGTTGTAGAAAAAAGCTTACATTTATTTCATTCATCACATATTACTGAAAATTTATTATGACCTTTGCTTAACGTAGTATAACATTAATAGTGGATACATTACTCCAATAAAACGAAACAAAAGTAACATAAAATAATGGCAGAAAAATTAAAATAAAAGCTCATAATACAAAATAACGACAGCAATAATTTTTCTAACCTTTACACTTTTCAGTACTTTTTCTGTTATCTTTCAACAAAGGATGCGTCAATATCAGGAAATAAGTCTTCCGAAAGGACAAAGATTCGTCTACATAATTCCACGTCTGAGGGCTGCAGCTGAACCAAACTGAAGTATCCGACGGACCTGAACCCACCCAACGCACCGCCTCTAATCAGCAAACTCGGCTGCGATCCTGTTCCATCCAACCAGGAGACGAGCTTATCCCCACCGACTTCCCCCACCCTCTTCAGAGGACCGGGATGTTTCACGCCGATTACCTCTTCAGAAACCCGAACTCAGGACCGCCCGCGCCCCAGAGGTGGCAGCCGCGACCCCTCCCCGCACCCTCCTCCTCCCACCACCCCTGACCCACTCCCCCACCCCGGTGCGGGCCGCGGTATCTCGATCCCTTTGACGTCGTCAAACTTGGGCTTGGCCCAGGCTAAAGCAGAAAGGTCGCCTTCATATCTGCAGCAGACGCCGTGGAACCGGGTTTCGAACTTGGCGCACAAAGAACACGAACGAGGAAGAGGGGAGAGGTGGGGGTAGAAAGTATAAAAAAAAAGGAGTTTGCTGCTGTCAGCACATCTGTCGTCTTTTTCCGAGCCCCAAGGAATCTTGTTGAGCTTTTTCTTCTTTTTATGCGTCTTGGCGAACAAAGGACACGTCCCTTCCACGTGCGCCGTGTGAGGTTCAGAAGGAGAGAGCCATTTTCAAACGTATTATACACGCATATATGCAGAAAGCTCTGAAGGCAACAACTGAGGGAAGAAAATTCGAGAATATGAAGGAGGGAATGAGACGTGCTAGGGTTTCAGATTATTCTGATTTTTTTCTTTTAAAGCTACAAGAGAAGCCTTACATCCGAAACTTATGGGTAATAACTGGCAGTTTTTGCCGTTATGAATTATTCTATGGTAATAATAGTACGATTCATTTCGTTTGGGTCTTACATGCACTGGCAGGCATTCAAACTGAATTATCGATTGTGAAACGCGTTTGAACTACTGCTCTATTTTTTATAGCTTTGGCATAATTCCAGAAGCAATATTGTCCTGAGAACCATAATGAAGACACTGCGACAAGAGTTAAGGAGTTAATAATAAAGCACTAACATTTAATCAAATACTACAAGTGAATTTCTAAGTAAAAGTCCAAGGCAGATCAAAAAAGGTATTGAAAAAACATCCTTGTGTTTTAGTAAAAATGTGAATTACTCTTCAAAAGGCAAACAAAACCAGTGATATATCAGAACTTAAAAAACAAAACCTTTGACAGAATAGAAACAAAAAGCACAGCGGGTCACAGAAGACTAACTTATCAGGACAATCAGGAAAGAGGGAGAAATTGATCGAAAGAATGTGTAAAATTACAATCGGAACTAAAATATATAATTACAGGTTCAGCCTAAACACAAGACAGACAACAAAAGTGTGATGAAGAAACAAAAAATTGGCACATGTGCAGAATACCTAGCCCCTCGGGTTGGCTCATAGACGGCGATCTAGGTTTACGTGATGCGATCTCGCTGGGCGCAAAAATATAGCCACAGTCTTCCATTGAAATTGTCTCCGTTTCAATAGCTGTATGACGAAAGAAAAGCTTAAGCAGACCAAGGGTGCTAAATGCAGAGAGGGGAATTTATCATGTCAGCCACATGTCTCCCTTACTCCTAGGCTTGGATAACAAATGAGAAAGCACGCCTTGGTCCGGGAGCGGTAGTTCAGTGCATCAACTGATGTCACTGCAGCGCCTCTGACCGGTAGATCCTAGTTTCGAGTCCCGACAGCGGCAGGATTTTCGACACTAGCTTTTCAGCTAGGTCGAATTCAGTCGCTGTCTGGAGGAGAATTCTAGCGCCCGGCTGCTCTGATCGGTAGTTTTCTGTGATTTCTCCGATCAACACCAGGCGAATGCCAGAGCAGTACCCAAACAAACGGGCCACGGACCGCGCGCGATCTGTCCTTCCTCTTCCTTGTCCTATCCTCTCCCGTTACACACACACTTACACTAACATGCACTACACTACCACATATTCTGGGAGACCGGTCGGGAGCTTAGAGCTTGTCCCGGCTGGGGCGGTGCCCCGCTGGTGGGAGAGTTCTGGTTAGGGGGAAACCCCACAAGCCGGCGGTAGGTCGGCGCCGGTTCTCGCCATCCAGCGGGGGAAGATCACCACCATCTCCCGAGAAAAAATGCACTACACTTACGGGACTAATGACCAAAGCTGTTGACGCGCCCGGAAACACAAATCAATCAATCAAAACCAGGCCTGGAAACACCGCTATCCGGCAAAAGTCGGATTAATCAAACCCTAAAATGCCTCCTGTGTGCACAGAATACCTTGAAGGTACTCGCAGTAAAACAGAAGTTCCTCACTAAGCATGCCCAGCCTCGAACAATTGAGAAGCGAGATCGACATGCAACGAATGGCGAGAGGCGATTTTGCGACTGCGAATGCCGGTGGAAGAAATCTTAACGCTTTCATCGCGCAAGCAGTTTTCAGGGACAGCGCCGTAATCACAAGCTGGCTGCCTGGGACACCGACAATACGCTGAACGTATAGAAAACTTTTCTCTCCATTCCCCGAGCTCTAGACATAATATTTCTTGGAAGTTCCACCCCAAAGTCACTGATGGCTCACTAGGCTAGCCCGAAGAATAGGAGAAGAGTCTTGAGATGAAAGTGCAGATTTGCAACGAAGAAAACTTTCGTCAAGAGAATAATAAAAATAACTACTTTCGTGCCATGTAAGAGGTGCGGTTAGATGTCTGCGAGATCTAATTAAAATTCACAAACGTTATAGTTTCGTTAAAGTTGCAATATTTATCTTAACACATTGGGAAAGGCATCAACTTAAATTAATGAGACCTTGCCTTACAAATGTTAATTTATTGTTGCGGGCAAGAACTTACTGAAATGAATATTTCCACACATCATCAGTTGTAAGTACTTACGTAAAAAAGAGAAAAAATATTAAAAGATCGAGGATCTCAACATGGGAGCCCTTCGTCCTCTTATTTAAAAATTCTCAAATAGATTTTACTCTTCACTCACACCAGTAATTTCCTTGTCAGTAAACATTACATAAAACATGAAGAAACCCAAAATACATTTGTTCTTGATTTACGTACAATCCAGTTCGGTTCGCGGAACCATTTTTATCAAATAAAAGTCAAAAATTTATTCAAAAGTAAAAAGGTCACTTTCGACACCTTACTTTAATGTTCAAATCAATCATCATTATAATTTAATTTAAGTAAATTTTTAATATGATGTAGAATGACTAATATTTAGAACTATGGCAAAACTTAAATTATCAGAACAAAACCAGTAAAACATATTAAAAATAAAAAAATAAATCTAACAATATACATAAAAGAGAATAAAAAATTATCCAACTCAACGCTAGAAGTAACAATTAGGTAGAAGAGTCACAGAAGTACACGACTCTCGTAATTCTCCCCCAAAATCGCTTCCTCCGCATCTTCTCTCAGCACTTCAAACTAAAGAGTCTCAGAGAAAGGAAAAAAGTGCTGCCCAGGAATCCGAGTCGAAAGATGCGGCTATCCCTTCAGAAGAAGTTCATAAAAATATTAATGGTGGATGAAATTCAGAAGAAGAAAGAAGCTGTAACTTTCTCTCCCCCCTAGCCCACGCGGGACGAAAGTAATTTAAAAAGCGATCAATGCGGCACCGGCTGTAGGACTCCTTTAATCCTATCGGTATCGGAGCCGGTAAGGGGTAACGACTCATGAAAATTGGTGTCCTCGCGTCCCGCCGGTCGCCCCTCCCCCACCCCCTCCCGAAAGAGGCGGTTCTCGCATTGAGCGCAGGTCGCTCCTGCAAAGGAAACAGGCCTCGCATTGGGTGTGGGTGGAAAGTAAATGGCATCGGATGCAGCGTGGAGGGTCGCCAAGATTTCCCCCGCCGACGTTGAGAACTTTCGCCAGCAATATGATGAGAGGCCGATGAAGAGACGTGCGGATCGCTTTCTGCCCGTAATTGAACTGCGTCGGGTTGGGGTGTTGGAACTCGGAAGATATGTCATGTGACAGACGAATATTTTCTTTCAAATGCCAAGACTAGCAAGGAATTACGAAATAAAAGGGTAAATGGTTATCAAATCTGATTGTACTGCGTCGGGTTGGGGCGTTGGAATTCGGAAGACATGTCATTGCGATGAGACAGACGACCGGGAGCGGTAGCTCAGTGCGTCAACTGATGTCACCGCAGCGGCCCTCACTGAGAGGTCCTTCGTTCGAGTCCAGGATTTTCGGCAGTAGCTTTTCAGCTGGGTCGAATTCAGTCGCTGTCTGGAGGAAAATTCTAGCGGCCGGCTGCTCTGATCGGTAGTTTTCCGTGGTTTCTCCGATCAACACGAGGCGAATGCCAGAGCAGTACCATACCAAACGGGCCATGAACTGTACGCAATCTTTCCTTCCTTTTCCTTGTCCTATCCTCTCCCCTTACACACACACACACACACACACACACACACACTTACACTAACAAGCAGTACACTACCACATATTCCGGGAGACCGGTCGGGAGCTTAGAGTTTGTCCCGGCTGGGGCGGTGCCCCGCTGATGAGAAAGTCGTGGTTAGGGGAAAACCCCACTAGCCGACGGTTGGTCGGCGCCGGATCTTGCCATCCAGCGGAGGAAGATCATCGCCATTGCCCGAGAAGAAACATGGAATACACATACGGGACAAATGACCAAAGCAGTTGATGCGCCCGAAATCACGAAAAAATCAATCAAGGAGACAGACGAATATTTTCTTTCAAATGCCGAAAGTAGCCAGGAATTACGAAATAAAACGGCAAATGGTTATCAAATCTGATTTCTTTTTAATTGATTAATGTGTTATATTGATAAACAATGGGATGCTGCAGCGATATAGATGTAACTCCAAAATATTGAAGCTTCGTGGATCAAGAGAGCCTAGAATGGGTTTCCTACGAGATAATAATGTCGAAGCCAATCACAGTCCAAACATTTTAGAGACCAGTTCCTCTGATTTCGTCCTTTCTGACATCGTTCGATCAGTTCAGTTGGTAGCAGGATAGAGTAAAGAATATGATTTGTTCTCAGTTGACATTTTCAAAATTGAATTTGGTTTATTTTGATTTAAATAAGATTCTATGAATAATGTTCTTGGTTAAATTATGTTTAATTTCCTTAAATATATACCGATAAAATGTCACTTATTTGAAATTTACTATAAAAAATATTTTTCTAATAAATAATTCATAAATTATTTCTTGTTAATGTTTAACATTAACACTTTTAAAACTCTTACGTTTAAAACTAAATTTCAATATAATGTTTTCTACATGATAATTTGTAAACACTTACATTTTTCTTGTTTGTTATTCGTCTGAGATAATAGTGAGAAAACGCGATGATATTCATTATTTCTGTTTATGAGATAGTAATGCAGGAATTAGCAACGTTCAAAAATTAACATCGGAAACTTCCCTTCGCGGTACGAAACAGTAAAGCAAAACCTCTCCTGTTTTGAAGAGTGACTACCTCACTGCAGTCTGGGGTAGCCTCTCAATTCGTCCCTGTGTTTCTTTCGCCGCCGTTTGATCTTTGGGCATCGTACACTGCGCGGCCCTTTATTCTAAACCGAACGATAGCGTTTCCGAGAATGGCGAACGTGGGTGGCGGTCAAGGAGTTGGAGGAAAGGGACCGAGTCGGTCTGAGCCCGCCGTTTCCGCCGGCGGCACCGCTCTGTAAGCACGCGCCCCTCCCTCCGCTAGAGCGCGTCCGCGTTAGTGTTGGCAAATTTTCTTTCCTCAGCCGTACCTTATGGTCTCTGTTCCACGGCATTGATGCGATGGAGAGACCATTTGGGGTGAATACCAGAATACGAAAGGTTAGAACGCTGCAGAATGTAGGTATTGTAATGGCTTAAAGGCCTTCGGCCTAGCCACTTAGCATCAAGTTTTCTAATTTGAATGTAATAATTACCTATTAAATAAAATTTTAAAAAAATTACAAGACCATCAATACATCGATGTTTTGGTAAACATATTTTATTATTTGGTTATCAGCATGTTAGTAGTATGTGAATAAAAATTAATATCGAATGTAACTAATAAAATCGGTGTTTCGATACATCGGTAAAGGGCTTTCGATATCGATGAAAACGTCGACGAAAAAAACAAGTCTAAAACATCGATGATTTAATTATAGACTAATAAACATGCTATTTTCCTATTCACTTTTCGTTACAGTACGTAAAAAGGATATATTTTATTATTTGGTTACCAGCATGTTAGTAGTATGTTAATACAAATTATTATCGAATGTAACTAATAAAATTAAGAATAAAGAACATCGTGTTTGGCTACTTTACCCTATAGTCACTCCCATTCATACACCATCGAAGTAAAACCACCGACAATTCCCTCAGATTGCACAGGCGAAATGTGCAGTGTGACAAAGATGACGTAAAACAACGATATTGCTGTGGATTGCTGCTACTCTACAACGTTCTCAAATACCTTTATTAAAAAAAGTTAGAAACATAAAATTTAAGAAAAATCGATCTTTTTGCAAAAAATATCGATGTGAAGAAAACATCGAAAGCAAAATATCGATGCTAATATATAGATGTTTCTGGTGGAAAACATCCATGTTTTAATCACATCAATGTTTTTTTTTGTCATATGTCCACGTGCATCTTTCTTTCGCCTGCCTTGCACTCCAATTATTGTCCTTTTCAGAGGCGAGATTTCGGATCTTTTATAGCGGAGGGCAAATTTGGAGGGGTTAGTATTGTTTATAAATAATTAAAATTACAGTTTTATATTTTTTGGTTAAATAATTATTATTTTAAAAAATTAAGAAAAGCAGTCTGCAGTATGGTTGTATTAAACAACTTACTATTTAATGATCGGTATTGCTCGCAATATGTATTTGATGCATAACGTATAAATATAATATATCTAAATATAATATATTGTAGCTGATTTTATTTTGTTTTATATTTTGAAATTTGAGTACCATGCTTCTTACGTGAATCATACATGGGAAATGTATTGATTTGATTGAGAGTTAATACGAGTGTCATTACGCTTGATCTTTGACATGAAATTGTCTAATTTCTAAGTTTAGAACGTTTAAAAGCAAAACATAATACAATGATGATTTATTGATACGGGATATTCACAATAAGGCTGAACATTATTCCGCATGTTTTATAATACTGAACTAAAGTTCACAAATTTATTAATATATGGTATTAACTAAGCTCAATTAAATTATTGTTCGCTTAATTATTATTAAATTTCTTGTCAAAACACAGAAAAAAGTAAATATTTTATAATATATATTCGAAGATCGGCGAAATGAAATATCTATTTTTTTAAAGTTGTCGCCCGGCAGTTTCCCCCTCTTGCCCCATCCCCGTGAATCCCGACTCTGGTTCTTTCTCCTGGGTGCCTCTGCTCGTATTTAATCGTCCGCTGCTGCAGTCTTACGATTCCCACTGACACCTCAATAGAATTCGGCATTCATTTATTAAACAAGTAGCTATTTTATATTTTGTAAATCTCACGACATGAAAAGTATTGGTTTGGTTTCTTCGTGAATCCGGGTGCGTCAACTGCTTTGGTCATTAGTCCCGTTAGTGTAGTGCATGTTTCTTCTCGGTAGATGACGGTGAACTTCCCCCGCTGGATGGCGAGATCCGGCGCCGACCTACCGTCGGCTAGTGAAGTTTCCATTAACCACGACTCTCCCACCAGCGGGGCACCGCCCCTGCCGGGACAAGCTCTAAGCTCGCGACCGGTCTCCCGGAATATGTGGTAGTGTAGTGCATGTTAGTGTAAGTGTGTGTGTGTGTGTGTGTGTAAGAGGAGCGGATAGGACAAGGAAGAAGGAAGACAGATTGCGCGCGCTCCGTGGCCCGTTTGGTAGGGTACTGCTCCGGCATTCGCCTGTTGATCGGAGAAACCACGGAAAACTACCAATCAGAGCAGTCGGCAGCTAGAATTCTCCTCTAGGCAGCGACTGAATTCGACCTAGCTGAAAAGCTAGTCTCTAAAATCCTGCCACCGTAGGGACTCGAACCTAGGACCTCCCGGTCAGAGGCGCTGCAGTGACATTAGTTGATGCACTGAGCTCCCGCTCCCGGTATGAAATGTATTAATTTCATGGTATTGACACTGACAAATCTACATCTAAGAAGAAAATCACACGTAATATAATAAAAATTGCATACTTACGACATATGTGTAATTTATCAGTCTGTAAACACGCACTTATTTCGTCCTAGCTTTTTTGTTGTTTCCTATTGGACGAATACTGACGTGTCCCACTGCTTAGTTGGGATTAGATTATCTTTCGTGTCCCCTACCCCAAATTCGACCGCTGATGTCTGCGTCTTTACCTTATTGGACGTAATTAGCTCTACTTGCTGTACTCGGCTTCTCAACCTTTTTCATCTTCTTGTCCCAGAACACACGCGATCAAGAAGCAAAATATTCAATAATTACGTATTCAGGAAAAAACATAACCTGAAGGATTTTGTAAATGTTAATATCTCCATATCTGTGAAAATGTGGGCATCTTCTTATTGTATAAAAAAATTACGACGGACATGACGAACAATCGAAAGCTTGTTTTGACGTATCTTGTTACTGACTCCAACAACCAATCCATCAAATGATGACGATATACTGTAGAATTTTGTTGCATTAAACATTACCGTGACCAATTCCATAATGTAACTTTGTCCTAAAGGGGATTCGAACCAACAACTTATCCCGCGCAGCCGGAATTCTGCCGCAGAGGACCACTGTACGGCCAATCCGCGTCCACCCTATTTTTAATGCTTCATTCGCTTCGGCACTTCTTTCGCGAATCTTTCCCTGACCTGCCCAGGCACGTGGGTTTGGTTCGGCCCCACCCACAGCTCTTGCATTGACTCTTCTGCAGCCCGGCAGGGAATCGA
Source organism: Teleogryllus occipitalis (assembly GCA_011170035.1). Lineage (NCBI taxonomy): Eukaryota > Metazoa > Arthropoda > Insecta > Orthoptera > Gryllidae > Teleogryllus > Teleogryllus occipitalis. The sequence continues at coordinate 92,815 of BLKR01003810.1, forward strand.
GCCGTCCCAGCCGCTCCACGCCGCGCCAATGCGCCGCGCGTTCCGGGAAGAGATCGGTCGACACGGCATTTGGGGCGCCTCTCCGCTGCTTTTATCTTCGCAATAACAGACCGCTCCCCGCACCGCACAGCACTACCCAGACCTGCTCCCCGAACCGCTCGCTCCCTGCGATCTCTGCGCTTCTCCGCCTCACCCCCCGCCGCCTCCCCGCCACGTTCCTCCTCACTCATTACCCACGCTCTGCCTCTATACCCGCCCTGCCTCACTCCCTTCCATGTCCCCTTCATTTACTTCAAGCTCCCCTTCATTCCCCGCCACAATTCCCTTCATTCGCCACCACGTTACCATTCATTCCTCGTCACGTTCATCTGTCCACTCGTCACGTCCACCTCTACTCCCCGCCACGTCCCCTTCACTCCATGCTACGCTTCCATTCTTTCCCAGCCACTCTTCTTCATTCTCCGCCACGACCCCCTCCACTCCCTTTCACTCTCCCATTCACTCCCCGTCACTGTCCCCTCCTCTCCCCGCCACTCTCCCTTCACTCCCCGCCACTCTCCATTTCATTCCCCGCCACGATCCCCTTCACTTCCTGCCAAGATCTCCACTCCCCGTTAGTTCCCTTTTACTTCCTGTCAGATACCCTTCAAACCCCGCCACGCTCGCCTTCATTCATCGCCACGCTCCCTTTCATTCCCGTCACGGTTCCCTCCACTCCGCCGATCTCCATCACTCCCCGTCACGATATCCATCATTCCCCGCCACGCTCCCCTTCATTTCCGCCACGACCCCTTTCATTCCCCGCCACGCTCCCCTTCGTTCCTCGCCACGCTCCCCTTCGTTCCTCGCCACGCTCCCTTTCATTCCCGTCACGGTTCCCTCCACTCCCCGCCACGATCTCCATCACTCCCCGTCACGATATCCATCATTCCCCGCCACGCTCCCCTTCATTTCCGCCACGACCCCTTTCATTCCCCGCCACGCTCCCCTTCGTTCCTCGCCACGCTCCCCTTCGTTCCTCGCCACGCTCCCTTTCGTTCTCCGCCAGCTCCCCTCCACTCAGTATCACTCTCCCATTCACTCCTCGCAATGCTAACCTTCACTCCCCGCGATTCCCTTCACTCCCCGACACACTCCACTTCAATCCTCGGCACTCTCCACTTCATTCCCTGCCACACTCCACTTCATTCTCCGCCACGATCACCTCCACTCCCGCTACACCTCGTTCGCTCCTTGCCTTGATTTACTTCCCGCCCTACTCCGCTCCACATCTCAACGTGTTCCGCCTCACACCCCGCTCCACCTCACTCCCTGCAAGCTACACCATATTCCCGCCGTGCCTCTCTCCGCGTCGCGTTCCTATTTGCTCCACCACTTCACCTCAATTCCAGTTCTTCCCCGCCCCGCTCCGCTCGTTCCTCGACCGACAGCCCCCCTCACCCAAGCGCCGCGACAACGGCCCCGCCCCCTCACACCATCTGCGCCCCATTTCCTCTGCGCCGCGCCTGGGCCGTCCGATCGCGCGCGTTACGTCGATGGCGACCGCAGCGGCAGCCTAAGCTCTTTTCCGGGAGTAATCCGGGTGGTCCGGGAGATTTATCCCCAGCCCGCGCGTCCCTCTCGGACGCCCAAGGCGCCGCCGCCACAGCCGCGGTCGGCTCCACTGCCTCCGTTGTGACAACGGACGCTGGCCGCCGGCTTTTGACTCAGCTATATTGCTGGCTTTCAATAAATTATTTACTTTTATTTTCATTTTTTGTATTTGATTCATAATTTATTTATTTATTTATTTACTTTTGTTTTAATTGATGTAACGTTTCTCAATACGAAGAATTAACTCTTGTGTTTGTCACTCAGTACTTGTTTTCGTTTAATATAAAACTGGTGGTGGAAAAGAATAAATGTCTTTGATGAGTTGTGCTTACTTCCTTTTATTAATTCGTTTTTTTTCATTTTCATTAATGCCTTAAAATCAATTTCCATCTTGTTCTATTATAACTACTACATAGGACAATTATGTTCTGCTATAAACCTGCAACTCTGAAATGTACGCAGAACATCTGATCTCGCCTTGTCCAGTAATCGTAATGTAAATTGCACACTCGGTAGCAGGTATAATGGCCAATTTCCAAAACAATGTGCCTATAAATAGGAGCAAAATCTCGTAGTGGTCTAGTCTTTTCTTTTTCACCCATTTCAAATTGACATTTGAATGTATCAGTCAAAATAAGAAGCAATGTTTATGATATCTCCAGATGTTTCTTTCGAAACTCAATCCAAACAAGAATTCAATTGAATATTGTAAATGAAACCAGAACTATTTATAAAATGAAGATTCATTTATCTCTGAATTAATATCATTTTAAGGAGGTTTAAAATCAGAAACACCAAACAAGAGTTCATTCGAAATTCCGCAAGGAAGGAGTAAAGTTAACGGTAAATTCTGGTCTCACATTCACTCGTAACATTCGTAAACAAGAACGAACTATGTAAAAAACACGTGTCGTCCAAAGCAAGGAATACGGCGTAGCAAAACATTTCCAGGAATGCAAATGGTGAACGTAAAGTGGAGCAAAAATAAACAATTTCAATGCGCTGGATTGAGAGGACTACAAGGGCCATTACATCACTCCAGAGGACTCATGCAATCTCTTACATTGAATTGTCAACAATTGTCATTTTTTGTTTATATATTACTAATATAAATACAAAATTAATGATTTTACGTCGTTTGGGGTATTATAATACTCAACCATCTTGCGCCAGGTACGGTTCGAAAACGTTATAAAGAGAACTACCTTTATGACGTAAATAAAATTACTTCACTTCCCTTTGTCCGAATTGGGGATATCTAGCTACCCTACGCCACCCTTCGTGGCATAGTACCACGAATGTCATTGAATTCTGGGGATTGGGGATCTGAAAATTTCTGTAATTTTTAGAAGCAACTAGTTCACTTACAGGAAAGTGAAAAGAAAATTTATTCTATTTTTTCATTAGGGTTGTGTAATACCTATTATTAGAAAAATTGTGCCAGCAACTATTGCGTTGCATTTCACTTTTGTGTTGCCTGAACATCTTTTATTAGCTTAGTCACTTTTGCATCCGCATGCAAAGCCTGAAGAAAGCAATTAATTAAAGCGACGATTTCATAATAGAAAATAAACCATTTCTAGAGGAGAAAATAAAATATACAACCTACAAATACAAATATACAACATACGAATATATGTTGTAAATAAGGTTATGAATTGCAGTAAAATAATAATATAACGCCATTGTACTCCGTATAGGATATATTCAGTAATTTTAAAACAACCACTTCGGTTGAGAAATCTTGAATTTTGTAATGAAACAAAAAATGCGGCCATTCAAAATATGATTCATTGAGTAAGTTATTTGCATTGTTTTGTTTTGTTTTTTTGCATATATCAGAGATATACTCAAAAGTAAGCTTAATCGTATGTATATTGTATTTACCTATCAACGTAAAATCCTCTTAATTTGTATTCACAACGTACTTCATGCATGAAAATATCAAAATTTACCGCTTTGCTGCATCTGTAGTTCCCTGGAAAGGACGCAATTTTTGCCGAGAGGAATTCGCCAGCCATAAAACCGATAAAATGCTTCAAAATTCTAATCGAATCGTTTTGAATATACATGAGTTCTTTCTCATTACAGCGTTTCAATAAAAACAAAACTTTTTCCGCATCATTCGGTCCCTTTATTTCTGCACATAACGACATTTGACCTGTAAACATATTTTAACGTGACAGAGACTATTATCTTTCAATTTGTATAAACCTGCAGATCAATGACTCATTATGTGCTTCAGGTTTTCTCTCCAGAATGTCTAAAAATAATTCGATACGAATCTTTGAAAGTCAGTTACGGACTAAATAAAACTGCGTTTTGTGCATTGTCCCTTTTACTCGCAATGTTATTTATAAGCAGCATGTCAAATCTATTGTTGTCAGTGCTCTATAGTGAAGCAAATATGAATTAGGAAGACACTGAATTATGGAGATTCTCTAAATGAAATATATAAGCAAGATTTGGCGTTACTGAATGCTATATGTCTTTTTAATCGAGGTCGCTAGAGCATTGTACACTCCATACCAGGGTGTATTCAGGTCTTGCGTCGGTTCAAATCTGCATCTAAAATCCAAAGCAGAGAGCCCAAAAATGACTCTGCAGTTACGGAAGTGACAACAATTGGCGAGCGCTGTGCGCACAAAATTTAAAGTGAGAGTGAAACTTTTGGAAATAAAAATAGAGTTTTTTATACATACTTTATATCAAAGAGACGCTTTTTCCAGTATAATTTGCCATAACATACCTGAAAAGAAAGGAAATATTGAAGTTAGTGTACATAATTTAAATTATCAAAGCCGTTATACCAACATATCCCCATCAACCCATATGTTATTATCTTCACGATAGAAGTCTGTTAAGTATTTAGTATAACGCATTACAGAAAGTTTTACGTGTGAGTCCACAGCGAAGAAAGATTTTTCTTAATGGCAAAAAACTAGATATGGCTGTACAATTATTATTATTATTATTATTATTATTATTATTATTATTATTATTATTATTATTATTATTATTATTATTATTATTAATATTATTATTATTACTATACTTTTTCAGCAATTTTTGCTGGTAAAACTGCTCACCTTTCCCAGAGCTGTTTTGGGGACAGGTTTGGTCACAGAAGACCTTCATCTTATATCTGGAGTTTAGATAAAAATTTTCTAACGATATGGGCTGTTTGCAACAAAACTGTGCGCTGTCCCATGTTCAGAACGTTTTTGGGTAGTTTAAGTTCTGTTAAGTTTTTTAGGAAGTTTTTACTGACCAGGCCAATATCACGAGTGGGTATTATTATTATTACTATTATTATTATTATTATTATTATTATTATTATTATTATTATTATTACTATTATTACTATTATTATTAGTAGTAGTATTATGACTTTTTCACTCCTACCTCACGAGGAGAAACATTCACCTGCCGTTGTCACTTCGGTTAGGCTCATTTGTACGGCTCCAGCGTGCAAGTATGGACACTGTTGGTGGATTCTGTTGGTTTAATCAAGCTCTTTCCCAGGAATTTTCTTACTAAATGACGTATTCAGAATTACCGATTTTTGAATTGTTATCAGCAGCCGTCCGACTCCTAATGTCCTGAATTGACGGTTTGTCGATTTTAATACTATTTTAGAATTTGAGATTTATATAGGTTGAATTGTGACTTTTGTACCTTCCAGAGCTTTTTTATCTCCGCTTCCAAATTTTTATATTTCCTCATCTTTGTATTGTAGGTAGTACTGATCTTATGAGTGACAGGAATGGCAATGTCAAAAATATGCACCTCTTGTCTTCTTTGTCTAAGAAGAAGATGTCAGGGTGGTTGGCAGATACAGTAACATCAGTTCTCATTTCTCTGTCCCAGTATAGCCTACTATTCTGGTTGTCAGTAACATTCAAATGTTCGTATTTAAAATAAGAGACTTCCGTTACGTTTGCTATTTAGTGATGAAAGATTTTCGCTACATTGTAATGCTTCTTATTGAATTCTGGGCTTGTTAGATGTTGACACGATTCAATTATATGCTCTATGGTTTCTGATGAGCTTTTACATTCCCTACATTTATCATCTATGTTTGCTTCTTTATGGATGTACTTCAAATGATTCACTAAGTGGGGTCAGTGCTATACAAAATCATACAGCGCTTAGTGAGTAACTAATGAAGTCCAACATCAAAATTGCTGCTTAACAAAACCACACAACGTAGTTAACCAAAACGTACCACGCACACTGCTTAAAGACAACAAATAAAATAGTCTGGTCAGACAACTCACAAAATTAAATTTTTAACAAAAATAATCTTCACAAACTTCACAGACAATTTTTTTAAAAAATGCGTGAGTGAGATTCTATCGAAACCTTCATAAAACAACTTACTGTAACTCAAAACAATTACTGCAATTCTAGAGGTAATGAGGTGGTGAATGAATAAGTTTTTTTTTCGTAAAATAGCGATCTACTGCTTAGTGATCTCGGCTCCATTTTCCCACAAATTATTGGTTTTAAACTGCTACCACACAGATACAACATCAAAACATGGTAACTGATTTGTTTAAACTTTACCACATTCTATTAAAAAAGCTTGAGAATCCCACATGTCCTCCTGGATCACCAGGATTGATCCATACTGGGGTGCGTACTGGATACAACCTCCCAGGAAAATCATGCATTACACTTACGATTCTAATTACTTTAGCAGTTGACGCGCTCGGAAACACAAAATAATCAATCAATCACTTCTCCTTACTAATATGCAATCATCATCATTGAAGAGCAGTCGTTCTCATCTATATGTATCTATCTATATCTATACTAATATATAAAGACAGAAGTGCGTTGTCTTCCAACGCGGTAATCTCTGAATCTACTGAACCAATGCCGATGAAACTTTTGTGCTAACTTCCTTTAAAGGTCTGGAGTACTATAGGCTATGATTTACTTCCATAAACCGTAGTATATTTACAAAATAATTACTTTTCTCGACATTTTTGGCATAGCTTTACATCACAGATTCAAGAGCGCATCAATGTCAATAGTTAAGCTGTGCGCCACCAGAGGATGACGTCTGAGATCTACTACTGGTTTCATCAATGTCCAGAATTATTACGAGATTCATTGGACTTGGAATAAGGTTATGTAATGTCCCTGTATGAACGGTGGTGATTTGTTAGTTCTGAACATTGGTGGAATATTTGGAAGAAATCGGTAACTAAAGTGGTAAAGTTGACAAAGTACATGCATTATCCTTAATCCGTGGTATGTACAAAGTGGCTATAAAACATTGGAGTTTGAATTTGTACAGAAAATACAGTAATCTACAATGTATTATATATAGATATCGTATACATTCTAAACAACCTGTTCTTTTACAGAAATTTGTAAACATTGAATTTCTTGAAATAATGCGAGTGTCAAGTTGTCAAAACAGATTATACAAGTGCGAATAGATGGGCAGTCTATAATCGTTTTGAAACGGCTATTAAGAGAAGTGCGACTTGCTGAAGTACTCACTCGCACTATTGAAAATAATACTGCAAGGAGGGATGCAAATATAAATCATAGGGTTGCTTTTCAATAACACTCACAGTTTGACTATTTACACAGTTCTCATGTTCAATTAGGTAAAATGTAAAATATTTGTATGTTTTGGTTTCATCCAGTTGATTTTTTTCTTAATTATGTGCAGAAGATTAGTGCAGTAATATGTAATTAAGCAATGATCACTTACATATTGAGAATATTTTGTGCTATTATTTTGCATTGCAATTGCTCCCAACGCATGAATTGGTTTCTGTTATTCACATTTCAAGATCCTTATTATATAGCACTTCAGATCAAATAATGAAGCTAATATGATTTTGTTCAGAGGATTGTCAATTTAGTGTGTTCCCATTATGTACATGTTAATTGATCAGTACTGTCCTCATGCTTCAATGTTATGATTATCGATTTACATAAAAAAATAAGTTTTATTCTACACGTAGTTTAAACTTATATATATTTTTCGTCTTCAAAATAATTATAAATACTGGCAATTACGTTCAGTATTGATACTTTCATTTACTTTTATTATTATGATTCGTCAATTACGTTTTGACATGTACTTTCTTATTCCATATCTATCTTCTAGCGTCTCTGTGCGAGAACTCTGGCATGTTAAACTTCGCTTGAAACAGTCAGTCCCTTCAAGGTCACGATTTGACAGATCAATTTCAAATATTTGTTTATGAATACAAGAGAAGACAAAATATAAAAAAGAGTAAGTTTTACAATGTGACAATTTATTGAAAGTATTGGAAGTAATATGTGAAATTCCACAAAAAAAAATATACGTGAGTCTACAAGTATTTTATTCTGTAGTTTAGAATTGTTTATTGTTTTTAGTTATAAACTGAAGAAAGTTTAGGAGCTGGAAGCCCAAATAAGAAATATATATTTTTTTGTGAAAAAGTGAGCGAGGTAGACCGGAAAGTTTCAAATGGGGGTGAAGAGAAGACAGGGCTATCGAAGCGTGGCCGTGCAGAGCATGGCAGGGAGGAGCAGGGCGGAGAAGGGATACAACAGAAGAGATAGTAGGCCCCAGGGTATGAAAAATTGGAATTCCTCTCCTTGACTAATCTATATATATAAAAGAAAGTCGTGTTAGTTACACTATTTATAACTCAAGAACGGCTGTACCGATTTGGCTGAAAATTGGTGAGCAGGAAGCTTAGAGCCAGGAGGCGGACATAGGATACTGTTTATCCCGTTCGACAGCGTTCCTGTGTGAGAACGCACGTTTTTGCACGTTTTCGCACGTTTTCGCGTGATTTCGCATGTTAGCGGTCATTGTTGCCTGTTGTAGCCCATTGTTGTAACGCCGCACTGATAACAGAAGACGATAATGATAGCCGCCTTTCGTTCGCCGTTATATCTATATATAGTCGTGTTAGTTACACTATTTATAACTCAAGAACGGCTGTACCGATTTGGTGAGCAGGAAGCTTAGAGCTAGGAGACGGACATAGGATACTGTTTATCCCGTTCGACAGCGTTCCTATGTGAGAACGCACGTTTTTGCACGTACGCTGTGCAACAAGGATAGTACAGTTTCTCACAATGAGTGCGACGCGAGAAAAAGATGGGACCGGCTGTTAAGGCGGAACAGAGTTCGCCGGGTCAGCTAGTTTACTATAAACCCGAGCAACGCCGGGTACACCAGCTAGTTCTTAATAAGTATATACTAGTGAGAGCCCGTCAAAATTTGACGGTGAGATCTGAGATAAATGTAAAATACTGTGCAGACTAATGTTCACAATATGTTGCATTGTTTGGATCTTTAGGGTATAACGAACATATTCTGTGGTGTGGAGTTGCCAAAATTTTGAACACGTAGGGCCCATGACCAGGTGGCAATGTAATATGACCCACATATTGCAATAATACACCAAATGACACAAAAGAAAGAGCACTATTATACTGACGGATATTATTTCTTAAGTTTTTTGATGTATCATCATCTATAAACAAATTTGATTACTTCTGGCATATTGCGCGAAGGTAAACTTATTTTCTCATTTAAGCAACACAGAGTAAACTCCTTTGCAGAATTTCTCTCGCATGGTACGTACAAAGCAGAACGAAACTGATATTTCATAAACAAAGACCCAACAGAATACGGAATGACCTCACTATCACGACACCTACGCTGACTTTCTCTTTCCCAGCGCCCAGTTAATGTATCTTTGCGTCTTTTGGGGCGCGTGGGCAACGATTCGGAATTCGACATAACCTGTGAACAACTTCACTACTTCAGTACAACCGAGCAAAACGCACTGTCCGAATGTTCTCTACAAAATACGCCACAAAAGCAAATACATGCAGACTGTCATCGCCACAATGCAATTATTACACTGAAACAAAACCTTTACGAATTGTAAACAAATCTCAACAATCAAAACAAAACATCAAGCAGCGTCACCATGAAGCAGCTTGGACTCAAATCTATCGTTTCATATAATCGATTTTGAATCAGCCACCCTTTGGAAGAAAAGAAAACAATTGACTATTGATAAGCGTACTATTAAAGAATTATTTAATTAATTAATTTACACCGTAAATGATGGTGAATCAACAGAAACAATGTCTGATAACACATCTAAGGATCACATTCTTTCGTTTAAAGGAAAAAATACTACAATCGGTTCAGTAGAAGCTCTAAACGAAGCCATGGCAGTATACCTTATTTTTTTAAATATATAGATTTTCATTAAAAAAATTACAGCGCGCGCCGGGGGCAGGGTCGGAGGACGATAATGGAGCAGAAATTAAATTATTCGCGGCGTCCGCGTTGTCGCGAGAGGCGTGACTTTGTCTTGCAGCGCTGCCGTCGCCGTGGGCCCGCGCCGCTGCAGTCGCCGCCTCTGAAAAGAGCACCTGCTTCAAAGGCTAGGACCCCGCTCTCGAAAAAATTCCAGGAACCTGCCCTCTTTTCCTGCTAACAGAGGTAGAGGTGATTTAAAAGCACGCGCTTGATGAACTTGCCAATTATTACTCTTACAGAATGAAAGCGAGAGTTTTTGTTTTGAAGCTGTAATCCATTGTACAGTGTCTCTGAAACGATAATATTTTTGTTATTTTTCTGAATGAAAATATGTGGTTATTAAGAATGAGATCGACTGCTCTTCAATGATGATGATTGCCTATTAGTAAGGAGAAACGATTGATTGATTATTTCATGTTTTCGAGCGCGTCAACTGCTAAAGTCATTAGTCTCGTAAGTGTAATGCATGATTTTCCTCGGAAGGTCGTATACAGTACCCACCCCAGTTTCAATCCTTTCAATCCTGTTGATCCAGGAGGACATGTGGGATTCTCAAGCTTTTTTAATAGAATGTTATAAAGTTTAAACAAATCCGTTACCATGTTTTGATGTTGTATCTGTGTGGTAGCAGTTTAAGACCAATAATTTGTGGGAAAATGGAGTCGAGATCGCTAAGCAGTAGTGCCGTGGCGATCTCGGACGGATCGTGGATTCGAGTCCCGCCTCAGGCATGGGTGTCTTTGTGTAGTTTGTGTGTTTGTATGTGCCATCAATTCTTCCCTCATTATCATCATCTTTCCATCTTCCATCCCCCCAGGACTAACAACCCTGGGGTATAAAAATCGGATTAAGCGTAATGCTGATCCCCTGATTAGTTACATGCAAGACTTGCAACGTGATAAAATGACACTGAGACGGCGCAAGTGCATGTCCTGCGTGGTACAACATGGCCCATTTGCGAGCAAAAAAATATTAGAGTTTCAAGGTTCTTAACTACCAAGATCATTGTAACTCGTGAATGATGGTGTAATAAATAAAAGAGTGATAATTATTTTGATTAGGCGAATAAGGAAGACCTTGAGAAATCTGCCCAGGTCACTGTGTTCACCAAACATTTCACTTGGATTAGCCGGGGATCAGACTCCAGGGGTGAAAGTGTAAGCGATAGCAACCTGCCTGGGTCTCTTTCAGATCGAAAGGCGGTAGGTTCCATTCCCGATAGTTGGACGCAATTTTTCACACAATCTGCAAGATGATTAGTTCCTGGATGAGAATTCTAGAGGCCGACTGCTTTAATGGACGGATTCCGTAGTTTCTTCTGATCAACTACAGACGCATAGCAGAGCAGAATTTTAAACAACCGGCAACGGTCTGATTGCGTATTCTTTGATCGTTTCAACCGAGCTATGGTCTGATATTCCATTCTTTTATGGAACATTCCGAATCTCACCCAAGCGACTGATATTTGGTACGTATGGACTAGCCAAGGAGTTGCCAAATTAATAGAAATATAATTTAATATATTATTGCTGTTTGAATATTTTAAATGCGTAAGGATGAAATAAAATTAACAAACATAATCATAAAGCAGGTTAAATGTTCATAAATCAATCATTTCACGAAATGAAATTCAGTTTTTGTTCACACTTTTATTTCATATGCTAATATTCAGTGATGCCCATGCATCTTAATGTATTATTACACACTTTTAATGTGCGTGTGTTTGCAATAAATGTATGAAATATAAAATAATATTATTGTGATTTGACGATTGTGAGTCATTTTCAACAAGAAGGAGCCCCCCAATGTATGCATCTTAGCAATGAACGTCTGTTCGGCGGGTTGCCTAACAAATGTTGCAGGCGTTTCTATTTAAGAGTATTATTTTCTCGAGAGTATAAAATACAGATTACGGCGCAGAACCTCCCATTTAACCGTTTCAATATCGCGGGATGTATTTAATTAACTAAATTATATAACAATTATGTGATATGCGAGAATATGAAATAAATCGAAATTATTTCTAATGGTTGAGCCACAGCTGTTAGGCATGTACATTTGTAAGGCCACGAAATATCCACGATTTTATGAAAACACGTAAATTTAAAAAAACTCTGGTTGAGTGAACTAGTAGTAGTCTTCAGGTGTACTTTATGGCAATGAAACTCCTATGAAAAAATGCATAAGTTCAACGGGAACATTCAGCCTAAGTTATTAGCATATGTAAAATTACTGAAACCAAAATTACTGTCGTACCATTTATACATATTACTCTCGTGCTACTAATAAAATTCCCAACGTCCTTGGAATAAACTGAAACAAATATGCGATAAATGAAGAGAATATAAGAATCCCATCGATCAACGATTAGTGAGAATGATTAATTGAACAGGGTACAAGCCAAATATGTAAATCAATAACAAAAAAATAAATTATGTTATTAATACCTAAAAAAGTTCTTTCTTTTTCGATGAAATTCATATGACCTGTTCACTCAACATTTCAAAACTTCCCTCGTGTCTGCCAACGAAAAAATTAACACTGCCAACAACCCCATTGTGCTTCTCACAGAACTTCAATAACTATTCAGAATTTCGGTGACCAAAAAACAAAGTACATACGGCTCATTCTCCCACAGCCACAAACAAAAAAGGAAAGTCCTCAGGGAAATCTGCCTGAACAGGGCACGAACACGTAGCCACGAACACATAAATATTTTTCTTGCACCGCCTCCGAACTTTTTTTTTCGGCGAAGTTGTTGGCCTCTCCCGTTCGCGCCTCGATCACTTAACCGGCTCGTTCCATCTGTTTTCCCGCACCGCGTGTTTGTAAGCAACGCCCGCCGCCCAAATGAATTGGTGGTTCCCCGCTGGCACCTGCGGGCTGGAAGAAGAAGTTTGCCTCTCGGAGGGGACCTGTGGCCGAAAACAGCGTATCGGGTCGATGGAGCTCTTTCACCGCCCCAAATAGCACTGAGAGGGTGTGAGGGGGAGAGAAGGGGGCCCACCCGGGAACCGTGCCGTCAAGGAGAGAGAGGGGGGGGCAGTCTGCTATTGCTAGCAGAGTATTTTAAGGGTGAAGTAGAGTAACCGTTTTTTTATTGGGTTTTGATTGATTGATTTTTTCGTGTTTCCGGGCGCGTCGACTGCTTTGGTCATTAGTCCCGTTAGTGTAGTACATGTTTTTTGGGAGAGAGCGGTGATCTTCCCCCGCTGGATGGCGAGATCCGGCGCCGACCTACCGTCGGCTAGTGGAGTTTCTCCCTAACCAGGACTCTTCCACGAGCGGGGCACCGCCCCAGTCGGGACAAGCTCTAAGCTCCAGACCGGTCTCACGGAATGTGTGGTAGTGTAGTGCATGTTAGTGTAAGGGTATGGTTAAGGGGAGAGCGTATGAAGAGGAAGATGACAGAAAGATCGCGCGCGGTCCGTAGCTCGTTTGTTAGGGTACTGCTCCGGCATTCGCCTGGTGTTGATCGGAGAAACCACGGAAAACTACCGATCAGAGCAGCCGGCCGCTAGAATTCTCCTCCAGACAGCGACTGAATTCGACCTAGCTGACAAGAGTGTCGAAAATCCTGCCGCCATAGGGAGTGGGAACCTAGGACCTCCCGGTCAGAGGCGCTGCAGTGACATCAGTTGATGCACTGAGCTACCGCTCTCGGTGAAACGCACATTATAATCTTGCCCGGGAATCGAACCCAGAGTTGCGTTATGGCAAGCGAACGCGCCGACCAATGAGCTCAACCGCGAGGGCCGTGCCGTCGACGAGAGAAGGGGTGACAGTCTGCTATTGCTAGCAGAGGATCTTAAGGGTGAAGTAGAGTAAAGGCCCATTCACAATGCAATCACAAACATAAGCATAACACATAGACATAGACATTAACACAAGCGAAGAGTTGGCGTATTCACAATATCGAACAGAAACACAGGCAAAATAAGAGTTTCTATTGGCTATGAGACGCAGCACACGAATCGACACGATCGACTTCGATACTCGATTTTGAGTTAACGAACTGTGATTGGCTCATTCCTTATGTCTGACATAAGCATAGCACAGAAGCTTGAAGCTTGCAAGCTCGTAAGTTAACGTCTTACGTGTTATGCTTATGCGAACACATTGTGAATGAGTCCACTTGTAGACGTAGTCCTAACTTTTATGTTAACGCCATGCTTATGCTTATGTTTGCATTGTGAATGGGCCTTAACTATTTTTTTTATTGGGTTGCGAATTGGCCGCCCAAGGGCCACGCGAACGCGCCACTTGTACCCACCGAGTCATATTCTCCCGGGAGCACGTGACCTTTGTTTGGGGTAGGGGGTAAGTATTTTTTATGCAGAATTACATTTTTTACACCCCAGAGGGTTTAGCCCTGGGGGGAAGGAGTATTAAATGATGATAATGATGAAGGGTGAATGAACAATCACAAACATACAGACACAAACACAATCATGTCAGAGGCGGGACTCGAACCCGTAATCCTTAGATCGCCACAGCACTACTGCCTTCGCGATCACGGCTATCCGGATCGGCGAATTATTATTATTATTATTATTATTATTATTATTATTATTATTATTATTATTATTGTTATTATTATTGTTGTAGGTGACTTCTCGTCCTTTTTTTCTTTTTCATATAATGACGAAGCAAATAGATTTACCCAGTTGATTCTGAAACTAGTGATGTTTATATCTTGTATATACAGTAGAACATACATTATTCAAAGCCTAATTATTCCAACATTCATTATCCAAATCAATTCTCGGAGAAAAAATAATGGACATACATAATTGTTTGATACATAATTTATTTTGTGGCTTTTTTTAAGTAAATATTACAACATTTACAGTTTTCTACATCATTCGTTTGTTACACATAATGACTTGAAATTAAGTTTTTTCTACACCTGATACCTTATTTGCTTACTTTTTGATCTTTATTCGATTGTCTCAAAGTATGTCCATACCATCCCAATGCACATTCAGTTTGAACAAGGGAATTTCTAATGTAGTAGAAGTTTATCTTGTATCCTGTAGATCCTACCCCTTAATATTTGTTACTGACAGTTCCGTATTTGCTTCTCATTAAATACAGAGAGACAAAACGTTTCAAACGAAGTGTAACCAAACTAAGAAAACATCTTCAAAATCGTATTTTTAAAACTGAAAATTTTCTAGAACACTTTCTCCCTAAAATATCACGCTACAGATTATTGATTTTCCGAAAATTCTATTGGTTGATCAATTTACTTCATATTTGTGGCTCCATTTAATGAAACTTACAAAAGACATGTAAAAGTGAAATTAGTTTTACAGTAAACAAATTAAATAAAGCAGAAATACAGCAAAGGGAAACAAGTATTGAAAAAGAAATTAATTGGGTTTCGTGAATAGCGCTAATGAGTTCTTCAAAAGGAAATACTTTAATCAGAATCTCGATCATGTTCTCAATTGCAAGCTTAAATTTGTGAGTAAACACTAGATTATTCTATATTCACAGTCATTGTGCCATCGCGGTTTAGCTCATTGGTCAGCGTGCTCGGTTGCCATAACGCAAATTGCAGGTTCGATTGATTGATTGATTTTTTCGTGTTTCCGGGCGCGTTAACTGCTTCGGTCATTAGTGTTAGTGTGTGTGTGTGTAAGGGGAGAGGATAGGACAAGGAAGAGGAAGGACAGATCGCGCGCGGTCCGTGGCCCGTTTGTTAGGGTGCTGCTCCGGCATTCGCCTGGTGTTGATCGGAGAAACCACGGAAAAATGAGGTTCGATTCCCGGGCAAGATTATAATGTGCGTTTTCCTGTATGCGTTGCTTGGTGACGACGAGAAAACTCACTTTTGAGATTGAGAAGACCAGAATACGGCGTGGGGATGTCTTCGAGCTAAACACACGTACCCCCTTAACCCATGGCTGCGAGGCAAGACCGGGACTCTGCTGATAGAGGCCCGTACGCGGGCTTTCGCGCCAAGTACAGACAGACAGACAGACAGACACATAGAAATTGTATTAGCAGCCTTAGTATTAGTGATAAATCGACGACGAAAATTTTCACCGAAAACGAAAAATTTGGCCAGAAATGTTAACGTAAAACAATACTTGCTAGTTTTAAACGGTACAACAGCGGCGATCTTTTGATGGTTTACTGCTCTTCTGAGAACGCTTAAGAGGCCATCGTGCATTAAAAATACTTCAGAAGACAGAAGGAATCAGAACAAAGTTCTTTTATTGTAGATTACAAAGAGAATCCATGATGGATATAATTCTTCTTTTAGGGTGAGGCTCAAGACGAAATAAAAGACTATATGGCTTTTGCGGAGAAGCGAATGAAACATTCACGAAGTATGGAATACGAAAGCGTAATTGTGAATTTTATCAATAGCCCTTGACTATGTTGATCAGGTAAGCTTACCATTCTTTCATAAGGTTGAGTAAAATGACCCACACGATTATTTAAGAGAGAATGGATACAATTCTTCGAGAGGTTGATAGTTTTGGCGGCTCGCACAAGAATTTTGGAAAAGAAGGCTGCAAAGGATTTACAGCACACTTCTTCTAAAAGTCATGTGAATATCTAGCATGATTCACACAACTAAATAAAAATTTTCAGGGTTTTCATTTTGAAATTCCATTCATCCTATTTACACAATCACGATGATAGTGCATGTGAAAATACTTATCTATTCGATCACTATACTCAAACTATTCTTTCTCGCAAATAATTTGAGTGAAATGAAAGAATAAGAGTCTTTCTCTCGAAAGAGAGAGGAAAAGAAGTATTACAATTTTATTTTACTTTACAATGTCTCCTCATTCCCCTTTTCTCCTTTCTTTATCACTCCTTTACTCTTCATTATTTCTTCTTCGCCTGTATTTATGCTCCTTTCTCTCTTATTTGTATTACTTTCTTTATGTTCTCTCTCTTCTTTCCTTATTCCACTTGTCTTTCTCCTGATGCACATCCTTCTTAATTTCTGTTCATCTTCCCCCTTATTGTCACTCTTTCTTCTCCATTTTCCTCTCTTTTCTTCTTTTCTATTTCCCTTTCCCGTTCACTTTTCCTGTCTTCCGGACGTTTCAAATTTTAGTCATTTTTTATCATTCGCCGAAGGTGGAGGTGATGATTACGGATAATGGATATAGATGAAAGAAAATATTGAATGCCAGCCAGGGGCTACGGATACGAAAGTGAAAATTTCTCGCATCCCGCTTTGTCCAATACAACTTCCTTGAATTGGAAGAGGATCGTAAGCCAACCCCAACGAAGCGAGATTGAAGGCAAGTAATTTCACCGTTACTCTATAGGTCGTCCACTAAACTTACTTATTTTTATCATCTCCTCTATACTTAATACGTTAAGGAGCGATGACCGACTTTACAGTTTATCAGAGACCATCTACACAAAACACCGGCAGTGTATCACTATCTATAGGGAATTACCCCTTATCCTACATCAAAGCGAGCGAAGACGAAAAACAGAATTGCGCTATTGCAGCGTATTTAGGAAACCAGGCAACACGCAACACATATTACGCTGTAACACTGTTACGTAACTCGGAAACGATACGACCTAGAATTTTAAAATCATGTTTTTATGTCACTGCATAAAGACGGGGAAGGAAAGGGACAAGAGTTAAGTTTTCACGGGTTTTCATTTCATTAAAAGTTTTCAGTTCACGTGGTATATTCACATGAGTCAAACTAAATTATAAAAATATATCTTTTAAAATTTCTAGGAAACTGCCATAAGCACTCAATTCTTTAGCAAGATATACAGGTTGAGCCAAAAGAGATTGAACTATCCATTGTGAAGAGTTTTGAAAATAAGGAGTTATGATTAATAAAACATGTTAAATTAAATTAACATGATGTGAACATTAGCTGTTAGAATAAAAATACACTCTAGTGGTTACGTAATTAACTATCAAATACAAAGCAGAGCCATGCAATTTGAAGTGGATGGGGGCGATCAAAACAAAAGTTACATTTATATTTACACCAGGTAGAGATTTTGGTGCACCCGATCATTTGTTGATTCCAGCACCAATGTGACAATGCGTCGTTAATGTAATAAATAATATAAAATGAAACCGACGATATTGAAAATACATTTAATTTTAATGTTCTTGTTACACTTAAGTACAATACATCCATGGAAATAGTAAATCAATTAAAATTGCCAAGCGATGTTAAAAAAGAAAAGTGAAACAATCAAATCTGTATTTCAACTTAAAAACAGTTTTGAAGATTACTTTCTCAAATCATTTTACTTATTCTTTACTAAAAATTGCTTTCCAAATCGAATTCATTTGGGATGCATTCACTTCACCAGCACCAATTTGAATTCTGTATTTGAACTTCATAATAAAAATTGTATCTGGCTGATCAGTTAAGAAGCAATGTAAATTCGGTCGCTTCACAAACTCTCCGCATCGAACTCCGAAAACACCCCAACTTTATTCTTGTCTGATTAGCACGCTCCAGGCGTCCGCCATTTAACTTCCCTCAGTCCCCCAGCTAATAAAAAAACTGCTCGAAAGAACAAAAATAAATCTAAACTTCGCATTCAAGCAGTAATTATTACTCCGGCCAGTCTTTTTTATCATGCAAAGCTCCCCCCGCTGGTTTTCATTGTGAGAATCGCTCTCTAATCTTGGTGCACTCGCGTTCCCGGCAAAGGTTCTACTGAGTGCATTGATTCCGCGGGGCCTCCACGGGGATAATAAACCCTTCAGAAGCACGCCCGGCGACTCAGCGATGGCGGCGGGGGTGGGGTGGGGGCGGGGGAGCGGATGAAGAGCAAAAACTCGTCGCGATGCTCATTTCGGGAGGTCCTCGCCGCTACGCAGACCTGACGCCCCGCTTTCTCCAAACGCCAAGAGCCGGCGCGCCATCGATTTCTACTGTCATGCAACCACTTTTGTTCTTTTCCGCAACGAGGCGAAACAATGGAAAATAATAATAAACTGCGAGTTTGTGAAGTTTCTCATTAATGTGAATGTATACGAGTGTTTGGGGCATACGAAATTCGGAAATTGTGTCCGGTTCCTTGTAAACCTCACCGTACTAAAAATGTGGTATCTAATATATATGAAGAAGCATGTAATACGTTCGAATTGTATACAAAACAGTAGCATGCATTCGTACAGTCGACTCTGATGTAGTGAACTTAGGGAACTCAGATATAGTGAACGCTCGGTTATAGTGAACTTACTAATTCACTGGTCCCTTTCACTTACATTACAAATAAGCATAAGAAGATTCGGTTACAGTGAACCTCCGCAATAGTGAACATAAGAATTAAGTCCTGGAAATTAATTTGATCTCGTATGTTATTAGGCGATTAAAAGGGCCTTCGGAGAGTGGGGCGGTGGTCCAACAGTACAAGAGGTATTGAAAGATGTCAAGACTGCATTGCGATACTTAGAGACAGAGGATAATGCAGAATAACGTATGGAGAGAGCACGGTCTCAGGAGAAGGATCGAGAAAAATTACTAATGAAAAATGTACGAAGATAACAATTGAAAATAATTTATTTTTAAAGACAAATAAAGATATTGCAATATTCAGTTCGTGCTGTTAATGAATTTTGCTGAATCTCTATATTCACAAAATCAATAATTGTGAAGAAATTCTGTTTAATTTTGACAACATCGGATATACAGTGAATTTCTGATATAGTGAACCAAACATGTTAGTTCCGAGAGGTTCCCTATAACCGGAATCGACTGTATTTATTATTTTAGTAATAAATCGGAATCAAATATCAAGAACGGTATTAAAACTATGTATATATTCTGTAAAATCATATTTGTAACAAATTTCAATACGCTAATCCCTTTTAGTTGACATTCAATAGTCACATTCGCTGATTTGAATTCTGAGAAAAACAATAACATGTTGCGTGATTTTAATTTCACATTCTCTGATAGACATTTGTAATATTAAGAGAGAAAAAATTGAATTTTTATATCCTTGGCGTTTCAACACTCTCTTATCGAAATGACACTTTATCAGCATTAACATTACTGTGCGTACTCAATGCCCTGTTATTTCGCATCAAGTGTTTGACGAGGGACCACTTGAGTTATCGGCAATGTAAATAAATAAATAAATAAATAAATAAATAGTCTTTATTGGTGGCGAGGCTCAGGCCATCCTGCCTGACCACTTTCAGAAATTATATTACAATAGTACATAATAAAGGAAGTCATTCAATGAAAAATACGCACGCAATTCGGATGAAGATTTTCACATGGATGAGAGGAGTGAAAGCGAGGGAGGACGAGCTTGATAGGAAATCGGGAAAGAATCGGGATGAATGGAACGGTAGAGAGAAAGGAAAGAAAAAAAAAGAAAGAAAAGGAGAAAAAGAATCGGTGAAATGTTCATAAGTTCTGTTAATTGGTTCGTTGAGGTTTTGAAGAAGCGAAAATTGCGTACGTAGTTTTGAATTACCCCTAGAAAAACTAGAAAGGGAGGGAATCTCGTCAGCGTACAAGCGAAGACAAATCAAGCCAAGAGTTCAAGCCCTGGAAGAAACTGAAAGCATTGAGAGATAATGGTAAATGATTCTGCCTATATTTCATAATATTAACAATAATAATTATTATTATATCATAAAGTGTCGTAAAACTATTTAGTTCTTAAATAAAGTTAAAAAAATTAAAAATGTGGATATAATCAATTTATTTTTAAAAAATTTTAACAGTTGAAATATTCCACAAACTAGCAAGTTGGAAAATTTGAAGAATTGAGGAAAATTTTTACAGTTTAGAGTATTCCCAAGACCCGAAAACCCGACCCAACATCTCTCACCCGTACGCCAACGATTTATTCTACCTTTATTACAATGTACGTGATTGCGTGAAAAGCGAGACGCACTGGTTGAATGTAGGGGTCGGTGTGGCGTTATAGGGAAGAATCCACAGCTCTATGATCAACTCTTTGAAAGTTGACTAAAAATTTCGCCAAAAGCGCCGCAAATGCTTCCTTTTCAGAAGCAGCGCATTACAAAGACAAAAAGTCAAACTAATTGCCTACGGCTAAACTTTTGACATTCCATTTGTGTCACCGCGAAAGAGTTTCACGTCATACCCCAGAACAGCTCTTACGCAAACGGAGAGAAACCTCTGATGCGTACGGGAATGAGGCATCCGCCAAAGCGACAAGTGCGTAAGTTGGCAGACCAGAAGAGGTTGGTGCATGGGATGCTGCCGGGTTGGGTCACGCGAGACGCTATGACTGGAGGACATATGAACCTCCACATTGGAAGTGGCGAAGTGATGGTGGTAATAGTGGTGGTGATGATGGTGGTGATGGCGGCGGCGGTGGCGGTGGTGGTGGCCGTGACGATGGTGGGGGCGGTGGCGGTGGCGGTGGCGGTGGGAGAGGCGGTGGCGGTGGGAGTGGCAGGCGGTGGCGGTGGGAGAGGCGGAGGCGGTGGGAGAGGCGGAGGCGGTGGCAGCGGTGGCGGAGTGGCGGAAAGGAAGCGTGCGGAAGCGGAGGCGGTGGCGGCGGTGGTGGCGGTGGCGGTGGCGGTGGTGGTGGCGGTAGCTGGCCGTGGCCGTGGCGGTGGCGGTGGCGGTGGCGGCGGCGGCGGCGGCGGCGGCGGCAGAGAGGCGGAGAGCGGAGGCAGAGAGGCGGGAGGCGGAGGCGGGAGGCGGAGGCGGAGACGGCAGGCGGTGACGGTGGCGGTGGCAGGTGGCGGTGACGGTGGCGGTGAGCGACGATGGCGGTGGCGGTGGCGGTGGCGGTAACGGTGGTGGTGGCCGGTGGCGGTGGCGGTGGCGGTGGCGGTGGCGGTGGCGGTGGCGGTGGCGGTGGCGGTGGCGGTGGCGGTGGCGGTGGCGGTGGCGGAGTCGGCGGTGGCGGCGGCGGTGGCGGTGGCGATGACGGTGGCGGTGGAGTGGCGGAGGCGGCGGTTGTGGCGGTGGTGGCGGCGGCGGGAATGAGGCATCCGCCAAAGCAAGTGCGTAAGTGGGAAGGGCGTGGAAGAGCCTGTCGGCGCTTGACGCGCGCAGCCTAAGGCGACTCTGCCATTGTGAGAGCTTTAGATGCCGTGTCGCATGCGCTCGCAGCTCTACAAACCCCGCCCCCTTTGTCTGAAGGCTCTCAAACGCGTGATGTCAGAAATGCACACAGCTCTACAGTTCTTACCAGCGCTGAGGTCATTACCAACACACAACATCTTTGCTGCTATTGTTAAACCCCGAACCCTGTCGTGATTATAGAATTCAATTTCCAAACGACTTTCAGGGGACACTGCCACTTTCAGTGACCTCCTGAATGATAAAAAGAATCTCCAAAAAAGTATTGAAAAAACAGACAATTAAGTTTAGCTCAGAAGCTTCTTCTAGGGTTGAGTATATTTTAATGGCAGCAAATATACTAAACGGAACAGCCTGCTATACTTCTCCTTCGAAGAAACCCCAGCAAAGTCTTTTTTTTTTCGACCTTGAAAGTTCATAACTTCGATCGGGTGACTCTCTTTATTACGACAGATGTTAACTTATTCTTTCCCTCTTCTCTTTGCCCCTCCCTCGCTATTACTTGAACGTATACACAGGTAATAATAACTTAGGAATCTACCTTCGTTAGCATATACTACATTCATACGTATTTTGTAATATATGCTTCAGGAAGAAGAAAACAATTTCTTTTACAGGAATCGACCAAGAGAAATTGACGAAGATTTAATTTCTGTTAATTGGTATCAGAAAAATGAGAGTCCTGTCTCAGCACAGTTGGGAGCAGCGCTCTTTAAGGGTTTCTGGACGCAGAGGTGCTCGGCGAAGAGCCTTGACTGGTCTGAACAGGTGATAATATAGAATGTCCCGCAATTAAAAATTAATCGAAAAGTATTTTTTTAGATGTATGTGTACATATAAGAAGATTGATAAAGAAATATTCGGGAGGTGGTAGTGGTCTTTCACCGCTGGATGGCGAGATCGGGCGCCAACCTACCGCCCGCTAACGGGGTTTTCTCGAACCAGGTATCTATCACCAGCGGGGCACCGACCCGGCTCGGACAAGTTCTAAGTCCCCGGCCGGTCTCCCAGCATGTGTGGTAGTGTAGTCAATGTTAGTGTAAGTGTGTGTGTGTAAGGGCACAGGATAGGACAAGGAAGAGGAAGGAAAGATCGTGCGCGGCCTGTGGCCGGTTTGATAGGGTACAGTTCTGGCATTCGACAGGTGTTGATCGAGAAACTACGGAAAACTACCGATCAGAGCAGTCGGTCGCTAGAATTCTCCTTCAGACAGGAACTGAATTCGAGACAGGAACTGAATTCGACCTAGCTAAAACGTTAGTGCCGAAATGCCACTATCGGGACTCGAACCTAGGACATCCCGGTCAGAGGCACTGCAATGACATCAGTTGATGCACTGAGCCACCGCTCCCGGTTGCTTGTCGAGTCTGCCCAGAGGAGGGAAGGGGTGGGCACTCGGGCGCCATCGGCTCTAGTGTAGTGAAAGTCGAGTGTGGCGCATGTCAACGCAGGAGTCTCCGCAGCTAGTCACGTGCCAGATCTTGCATCTGCCTTGCTATGGAGAACCTGACGAGAAATTGGATTCTGCCCTGCTCTATACTTCGTAACGTGGACAAACCATTGATACAATATGCGATGGACAGTCTAAATATGTGCATTGTTGCACTCACGAAGTAAATTGTCTTGAATCAATAATAAGAATTTCTGAAGACAAATTAAAAATATAAAAAACATTTTATAAAGACAATCAAGTTAGAAGAAACATACCGGGGATATCGTAATTATGCTCATTAAACGATACTATTCAGTCTATTTCGAATCCGTTGTCAGACAAATACACATGAATATTTGCTGACTCATCTCTTCTCTTTAATGAACGCCAGGAAGCACCATAAACTGTGAAAACTGATAAAAGTAAAATGAATTAATCATATACCGAGGTGAGGAAAAAACAAAAAAAGACTTCTGTAATGCATAAAATCACTGAAAATTATAATTTTATATATTATAACTTATCCATATGCAAAATGCGTAACTTTTGATGGAGAATCCATACTGTTATTGGTATCTACAAAACAAAATTAGCCCACTTGCCTGCTGAAAAAAAAAACTATAGAATATGAACCAAATAGTATGCAATTATTTTTTCGACGACCTACTTTGTTCTGATTGTTGGATCTCCTGAGGCAAGGCATGAGATCCAACAATGAAGACAGGACATTTACACGCCAGGCACGTTTTCCACTCTTAACGGGGGAATAGAAGCAGGAAGAATGAATCGGAGGTGGTCCCCGACCCAAACTCGCAGGCTTCTGTAAGGGATTGGTGCCAGCTTGCAAAGAACTAGCAAGCTTTCTCGTTCTCCTAGGAAACTTCAACCATTTTTTTGTTCGAATATTGCTACTTCAATGAACTTCACCAGCTTGCCAAAATCGCGAACAAGAATAGTTTCAAGAAAGTACAAAACACCACTTTCTTTTTTCTTGGGAAGATTTATTTACGATGACAAATTTTCCGGACGAAAAAATATAGCTGTTCCAGACAAGACATAGATATTTGCTTGTAAATACGGAGTACTGTAATGAAACGCTTCCATAATGAATTTTGTGAGCGTGCAAGAATTAAAATTGAAAATAGCATGTAAAAAAAGCCTTGGCTGAGAGATTTATATCTCTGAACTAAATCTTGCCGCATAGGTGCAGCAGTTTTAAATAGAACATGCCTATACGTAAAGCTTGTGTTTTGAGATAATGTAACTTTGTGGATTTATTCAGAAGCTCTCTTTACGATGTACAAAGGAAACATATTTTTGGGGATGCACAAATGTTTTAGCTGTCTAGTGATTACACAAAGTGAACATCAGTAGATATTTAT
Organism: Teleogryllus occipitalis; assembly: GCA_011170035.1. Lineage (NCBI taxonomy): Eukaryota > Metazoa > Arthropoda > Insecta > Orthoptera > Gryllidae > Teleogryllus > Teleogryllus occipitalis. The sequence continues at coordinate 117,580 of BLKR01003810.1, forward strand.
ATTCCTAAAATGTATTCAATGTATTAACCTAACATGTTTATTGCCCGACAAAGCATTCAAAGACTTTCGAAGTTGGGACTGCCAAAATCTGTGTGAGGAATCCTGCATCAAAGGGAGTAACATGAACATTTTTACTTTTCTGTTAAGCAAACATTATTTATCACAGTAGAATTTTGATCTAAAAGCATTCAAAAATACAGATAATTTAACATTGTGGACCTTAGAGAAACCAATGTTCTTTCATTAGGTAAAAAATGCGAAAGGGGTGGAACCAAGAGATATTACTACAAGAGAATGAATTAAAAATGGAAGATTTGAAAAGATGACATTAGAAATGTACCAAAAAGAAATGTAAAAGTTGAAAAAAGGGACAGAAAGAAAATAATGAAGTTAACAACAAGAAAATACTGAAGTACGAAATCCATGAGGGACACAAAAAGAAGTATCAAGACAAAAATACTGAAAAAAGCAGATCATTTTGTGTCATTATTATTTTGCAAAATTAGACAAATCCGTTAAGCTCTAAGTTTATATTGCTTGAAATGTATCCATTCGCCTACTTCGTTGAAAGGTTTCCGAACGAGAGAAAAAATATTCCTAGACACCCACATTGGGTTGTAAAACCCTATTTCTTGCTTGTTGGCATAAAGCTGCTGCGGTTTCAGGTAAATAACACGAGCACACTGGCGAGCAGCGAAAGCGGTTTCCCGAAAACGAAACGGCTTCGCCAGGGGACCAACCGCGCCCGGGCTGACTTACTGCGCAGGAAGCCGCTGCGCCTTCGATTACGCAGTCGCGCGCGGCGCTGAGTTAGCTACGCGCGGTGGGCGGGGCTGCGCGACCTGCAGCGGCCGACCGGGCGCGCCCGGCCGGCTTTTCCGGCCTTGTGGAACACCCGACTCGAAGGGGGGGAGGGCGATCTTTATGGGCGCGCGCCGGTTACGATATTGCGCTCTTCCTGCAGTGGACCTGGTCGCAGTGGCACACAGAAAAGGGATGGGGGTTGAGGAGCAGGGGTTGACCAGAAGGGATCGGTGCATGGGATGCAGCCGGGTTGGGTCAGCCGAGACGCCATGACTGGAGGACATATGAACCTCCACATTGGAAGTGGCGAAGTGATGGTGGTAATAGTAGAGGTGGAGGTAGTTGCGGTGGCGGTGGCGGTGTGGTGGTGGTGGTGGTGGCGGTGGCGGTGGCGGTAGCGATGGTGGCGGTGGCGGTGGCGGTGGCGGTGGCGGTGGCGGTAGCAGTGGCGGTGGCTGTGGCAGAGGCAGTGGTGGTGGTGACAGCAGGTGACAGTAGAGTTAGAGGTAGTGACTGTGGTGGTGAAGATAGTAGTGGAGTAATGCTAGTCTAAAGTCGACAAATACAGTCAATTTTGTAAGTTCATATTTATTAATATGTACAATATCGGTGATTCAATAGCTTTAATATGAAAGAGAAGAACGAATAAAAGTTCTTAGATACGGATATCCAGTGGACAACACTACTCGTATAAGCACACAGCTACGAAATAACAGACCATCTAATTCACTACCATTTCTTCCAGTACATATTTTACCATAAGTCAATTATACTTTATACAATGCTCATTTATCAAGAATGTGGTTACTGAGACAGTGGTATCTGATCAATGAAAAGCATGGTTATGTCAGACTTTTACCTGGTGGAACACTCGGTTTGTGGTGCACAGCAGGGCGCAATATCTTTATGTGCAGACGCCTGTTACGCTATTACGCTGCGCTCTCCTGCAGCGGACGCTGTTATGCCACAGCACCTGCCGAAGGTAGGTGGTGGGAACAGAGGGTCAGGGGGACGGTGCGGTTGACCTAGAGTAGGGTTGTCCAACTGGTGGCCCGCGGCGCTATTTATTGTGGCCAGCCAAAGGTTATTAGTCAAAGTCCCTTACAGTTGGTGGGATAATTGGCTAGTGATTCCGGGTGGCTATTATTCCCGTAAGTGTAGTGCATTTTTTCTCAGGAGATGGTGACGATCTTCTCCCGCTGGATGGCAAGATCCGGCGCCGACCTATTGTCAGCTAGCGGGGTTTCCCCTTAACCAGGACTCTCCCACCAGTGGGGCACTACTCCAGCCGGGACAAGCTTTAAGCTCCCGACCGGTCTCTCGAAATATGTGGTAGTGTAGTGCATGTTAGTGTAAGTATGTGTGTGTAAGAGGAGAGGATAGGACAAGGAAGAGAAAGGAAAGATCGCGCGCGGTCCGTGACCCTTTGCTAGGATACTGCTCCGGCATTCGCCTGGTGTTGATCGAAGAAACCACAGAAAACTACCGATCAGAGCAGCCGGCCGCAAGAATTCTCCTCCAGACAGCGACTGAATCCGACCTAGTTCGCAACCTAGTGTCAAAAATCCTGCCGTCGTCGGAACACGAACATAGGAACTCCAGGTCAGAGGCACTGCAGTGACATCAGTTGATGCACTGAGCCACCGCTCCCGGTAAGTCCCTTATATCTATGTCGGATGAGAACATTGTGCTCCTAGCGTACGCGCCCAGACGGGGCCAACATCCTCTTAATGTAAAAACAGTTTAAGTTAGAATTTAAGGATTTTTTCTAGTAAATTCAGAAATTCAAAATCATCCCAATGTGTTACACTACGTTATACGTCATATGGCCTGATATCCTACATGCTCCTTTCCTCCCCAGTTCAACAATACGGGGTCATGCGTGGAAAGCCCGAGTAATGAATATATGGCCCGCCATACTAGTTTTAGTGGTGGTCCTTGAGGCTTTAAAAGTTGGACACCCCTGACCTAGAGATAAAAGGATGGTGTGAGGAGGGTCGATATCGCATGTGTTAAAGGGGTTGTTAATGAGACTAGGATGTATGCTTTGGAAACCCCCCATGGCACAAGGTAATGACAATGGTGATCAAATAAAAGGAATGACTAGACAATTAAAATGGCGCAACTGGTAAATACTCCTTCGGGGTTAGGAATATAAATGGTTATAGAAAGGACGTACTATTTAAAACTAACGAAAGGAAAAATAATTTTTTGAGAGAATGAAAATATTGATAAAGATATGAAGGTTACTTATAGGGTTTACTAGTCCTCGTAAGGGCTGGGAAGGAGTAGAAAAGATAGTACCCAAAGAGTAGCAAAAAACCACAAGATGATCAGTGTGCAAATTGCACTTCGTAAGTAGGTGAGATACTTCAAAAATATATGATTGATGAGCCCTTTCATAGCAGTAGTAATAATATTATTTTGGGTGTAATGGTTGTTTTGGGAGATTTACTGGTAGTGGTGCTGCTTCTACCACAACCACTACCACCTCACCCTTCCCTGAGAGACGCTGTGAATTCCACATAGAGACGCTAGAAACGGATATGGAGTAGGAAAGACATGGTAATTCCGTAGATAACAGCAATGACGGTGGAAGCGGCAGCAACTTTGGCGATGTCGGTGGCAGTGAGAGTATCTGTGACTTGAAACAGCGCCGGCAGATGCAGAAGGGTGGTAAGAAGAGCCAGATCACAGAAGCAGAGAGGGCGAGCGGCCAGACAGGCGACGGAGAGAGGGGCGGCCGATTGATTGATATTTTCATGTTTCCGGACGCTTCAACTGCTTTGGTCATTAGTCCCGTTAGTGTAGTGCATCTTTCCCTCGGGATATTGATTTTCGCTTCCCTCGGGCGGTGATTTTCCCTCGCTGGATGGCGAGATCCGGCACCGACCTACCGTCGGCTAGTGGGGTTTCCCTCTAACCAGGACTCTCCCACCAGCGGGGCACCGCCCCAGCCGGGACAAGCTCTAAGCTCCCGACCGGTCTCCCGGAATATGTGGTAGTGTAGTGCATGTTAGTGTAAGTGCGTGTGTAAGGGGAGAGGATAGGACAAGGAAGAGGAAGGACAGATCGCGCGCGGTCCGTGGCCCGTTTGGTAGGGTACTGCTCCGGCATTCGCCTGGTGTTGATCGGAGAAACCACGGAAAAGTACCGATCAGAGCAGCCGGCCGCTAGAATTCTCCTCCAGACAGCGACTGAATTCGACCTAGCTGAAAAGCTAGTGTCGAAAATCCTGCCGCCGTGGGGAGTGGGAACCTAGTACCTCCCGGTGAGAGGCGCGGCAGTGGCATCAGTTGATGCACTGAGCTACCGCTCCCGGTAAGGGCGCACGACGGAGTGGGAGGTGGGAGGGGGCCGCCCTACCGCGTGCGCATCACAATGCGCCCTCCTTCCATTTTTTAATCAGCGGAGATGAATAGAGGCTCCCCGTGCGAGGCGACGCGGAATGCGCCGTCGCGGAGCCCTCGCAGGGGGTGGGGTGGGCGGGTGAGTGGGAGTGGCACTCGGCAGGGCTCAAGAACGACAGGGCGGGGACGCGGCGCAAAGAGGTGGAGCGAGGCAGGGTAGCATGGGGGCAGGAACGGGATGGGCAAGCGAGAGAGGCAGAGGTCCGAGAGAGAGAGAGAGAGTGGGAGGAGAGGATAGTGGCGAGGACAGGAGCAAGAAGAGAAGGGTAGCGGCGCGATGAGGAAGGACATGGTGGAGAAGGGAGCGGAGCGAGACGCGGAAGAGGTGAGCGAGGATGGGTGGCACCCAGAAGGCATGGGCGCGGAAAGGATGAGTACAGAAGAGAAGTAAACACTTCTAGGTGCGCGGAGGAGATGGGGGCAGATTGGTGGTGAGCAGAGGGGAAGGGCGGAGCGCAGAGACAGGGAGAGGAGGCGGCGGAGAGGGGGGCACGAAGAGGAGGGAGCGGAGAGGAGGAGGCGGAGAGGGGGGCGTTGAGGAGGGGGCGGAGGGGAGTGGCGGAGGGCAGGGGGCGGAAAGGAGGGGCGTGGAGAGGAGAGGCGCGGAAAGGAGGAGCGCGGAGAGAAGAGGCGCGGAAAGGACGGGCGGAGTAAGAGGGTCGCGGAGTGGATGGGCTCGGAAGGTGGAGCGAAGAGAAGGGGCCCGAGGGGGGGGGCGCGGAGAGGGGGGCGCGGAGAGGAGGGGCGCGGATAGGAGGAGCGCGGAGAGGAGTGTCACGGTGGAGGGGCTCGGAGAGGAGGGGTGCGGAGAGGAGGGGTGCGGAGAGGAGGGGCCGAAGAGGAGGGGTGCAGAGAGGAGGGGCGCGGAGAGGAGGGGCGCGGAGAGCAGAGCCGGAACGGGAGACGAGGGACACGGAGGAATTGTGTAGAGAGGGGAGCGGAAAGGGGAGGGGATGGGCGGGGCGAGAGGGGGCGGCGTGCGGAGGGGAGGCGCACCAAAGTGTCGGTGGGGCGGGGTGGATGGGAGGGGCGCGGAGGGGTGGAGCACGGATGGAAGGGACGCAGTGGAGAGGGACAAGAGGCACGCGGTGGAGTGTGGTAAGATACGGCTGTGGGGCGATGGGAGGAGCGAGGCGGGGTGAGATGGAAAGGCGAAGGCGCAATGGAACGGGGAAGACGCGGTGGAAAGGGAATGAGGTGGGAGGCGGTTCTGCGCACGAGCCAACTGTTTCCCGGCGCTTTGTGCTCCAGGCATTAACACCTCCCGTGGGTGTTATTCCGGAATAATATTGTGACGCTACTAATTTTAATTTCGTTCTCAGGGAAAAGGAAAGAAAAAGAAGTGAAAACGTCTTGTATGCGCTGCGCTTCTGCTAACAAGGATCATATTACACGCAATAGTATATTACAATTATAGTTGATGTTCATGATCATAAGAAGTGTATTTCTGTAATGTACTGACAAATGAGTAATTATGGATGTCAACGTAAAAAGACTCAAGATTGATAGTATTTTTTATATTGAAGATGCAGGTTTCAATATTATCATTCTTCCATTTGTTGATAATTAAGTCTGATATGGTAGTAGATTCAATAACAGTTGGAATACTAAATTTTGGGATTATAATTAATATTAAATGATTCAAGTGGGTTTATGAAACCTGGAGACTTTCCTGCACTTATCCCATTAAAAATTATTACTCCCTATCAACCCTGTAAATATTTACCGAGGATGAACAGTATTCACGTTATTCAGAAAGTTGAAGTCGAAGCAGGAGATCATTATGTTCAAAAATATCAAGGAAAAGAGTCACGATTAATTAAGAAGGACAAAATTCGCTACTAATTCACCTTATAAAGGAACATCACTTAATAAAACTTCAATGTACTTGCTTTCAAATTTTTAAAACCTCGGAATTTGCACATTGTAGTCTCATTTTGATGTCTGGCACCATTAAAGAATTCCAAGCATTATTTGAAATGTAAATAAGAAGAACGAGGGAAAGAAGAGAAGGAGGATGATAAGAAGAGTAAAGAGAAAGGACATGAGAAAAAGAAAAGATGCAAAATAAGAAAAGGAAAAAAGCTGCCTTTTTTACACCTTTCGCAATGTTCTGTATTCATCTATGAATCACTTACTCTCCACATTATTTCTCGCTTATGCAGTCTTGATACTTTGCCCCGACAGCAGTAGTTACTAATAATTGTTAGTGTTTACGTTATTTCTTCTCTATAATATTATAACATTACAATCCGTAAAAAAATCTTGAATTTCAATTGATTTTCTAATGCAAAATCTGTAGTCGAATAAAATGTCTTCTTTTTTGTTACTAGTATATTATTTGTTGGATAAGAATTCAGGTGGTAGTGTGACCTTCTGAGTAAGTTTAAAATGTGAGTTACAAGGGAATGCCGGAGAACGGTGAGAATTAGATCACGCCTAAATTCCAGTCCGTTTTTCACATACCGAGTACCACAATTTAAAAATGATGCTGTCGAGACCCAAAACGGCCACGTCAAAGTAATCCTAGTCACATTATTTCTTTGAATTGTGTGCATTCTTCCACAAAGGTTATTTTGAATTATATGGATATTCTTTTCATTTAGTATGTTTTATATTTCATCTAGATACATCAAAAGGTGTGCCAACACTGTTTTTGAAACACTACATCTTGATAATAGGCAAACGTATCACCTTAATCTAAAAGAGATGGTAGTAATCGACTGTCGATAAGTATTAAAAAATAGTGAAAATATTTTTCGGGTATTCATGTCAGCTTAACGTGTTCCCTGACTTCCCAGTTTCCCGCGATAGGGAAGCCCTGCACGTGGAAGTAGAATCGCAATCTACGATCTTCCATGTGAGCTGGAGAGTTCTATCAAAGCTGGCCGTGTCAACAGAAAATCCATCTTCTCCGAAGCCCTGTACGTATATACGCAATCGCGAAAAGATTACATCTTTGTGAGAGAAGCTCGATGGAAAAGCGTTCCACTTCCCATACTTCCTGCAAAAGATTGAAACTTCACACACGATGCGGTGCCCGAATATTATCGTTCGTAACACAATGTATCTGAAAAGTTATAAAGAAACGATACTAACTTTCATTTCACTTCATAGGTGTCATAATATTTTAAGTACGTACATGAATGATGCCCAGAGAGCGACTGATGAACAATATTAAGAAGAAATGTGATTTTAAATGATGGTTTTTATGTAGTTTGACCCTCAAGAAATATTTCTTTAAAAGTAAAAAAGAAATAATATACAATTTGCAGAAGTTAACACTATTAGTTCATTAATTCACTCGTATTCAAGCAAATGAAAATGTTTTTGAAATGAGACTTATTCACATTTGTTGTTATGCATGTTAAAGTTACGAAAAAGACGAGAATTTTGAGATGATAATTATCTACCTTCGTTGGTATGCATGCTGAGTTTTCAAAAAACGAGGAATAATTCAACGCACGGTAGATATCTTTTCGCAAGGTTTCTCTTTTCTGTTTCGCCGGTCTCATTCATCCATTGCTTCAACATTATTCACCTCGCTATCATTTGCGGCTTAGATTTTCTGCCATAATGAACACTGTAGTTGAAGGATCTGAAATCCAACAAAAATACACGTGAAAAAATTAATAATTAACCTGTATCCATGATGAATTAATATTCATCATGAATACAGGTTTCACGCAATATCAAAATTTAGAAAATGGCATTTTAAATTGGAAATGCATACACTGTGGTATACAAGAATTGACGAGAGAAAAATGTTTCTTAAAAACTAATATCGAATCACTTGCAATGGATTTAAAATTGATTTTCCCCAAACTCGGCAGCCATATACAATGTTGAAGTGCAGAAAATAAAAGAGATAACAATAAATGTGTTTAGCAGAACTCTTGAAGATTTCTATATCCCTCAGACATCAACTAGGAATCACAAAATATCCCCATTATATTTGCAAATGAAACAATAGAAATCGTAAAAATCATTGTAATAGAGTAGAAAGGCATGCAGGATGGTCGCAGAATGAAACAACTTGAGAAATAAAAGTCTGTAAAATAGCGGTCTAGTAGTCCGTGTGAAGATATACTAGAAAATTGGGACTAGCGAAAAGATTTGTTAAAGATCTCTCAAAAAGGTTTAGATATCTTATGGAAGAATTTTACCTATCTCTTTTGTTGAATTAAGAGGAAATTTTTTATAAGTTTCAGATGAATAAGGTTTTTAATTTGATTTTTGATCTGAGGGATTCGAAATGTGAACAATGTATGACAAATATTGAAAAAGAAGCATGGGGAACATTGAGAAATGAATGCATAAATTTCGTGAGCATTGGAAAACGTGATCATTTCAAGAGTATTGTACCTTACATGCTGGACTAGTTCGAGGTCGAGTAGGATTATCCTAATTTTTCGTTTCACAACTGGACAAATATTCTTGTAACCGAGGTGATATTGGTAAGAACCAAGGTGATCGGTTTTACAAAAATATCAGTCATATTAGACGTCGATACCAGAGGGGACCGAGAACAACATTCATGTGTACAATCATTCTTAGAATTAAGCTTTGAGTGACATGCTACAGACACCACAAAATTCACTTTTCGAAACTTAAAAGAAATAAAAATACTCATATAAGTTAAGAACATAACAATTTGGAACATAAGCACAAATATTGGCTGTATTTAACATTTTCGTAAAATCTTTTCCGATTTACGAAACTCAAAGGGCAATTACCATACCCTTTTCTCATTAAAGTCTTCCCTAATAAGTGACAATTTTAGATTGTTCTCTTTCTTATTAATTTCTTTATACGCCTCAATTTTGTTCCAGTAGTGACCAGTTAAAATTGGTAATGGTCAGATACGTGACCTGGAAATTGCCTCTCAAAATTTCTGATAATGAGACACTTTCAAATTCAAAATAGAATCAGTTGATTTTATAGTATTACAACACCAATATAATATCATGTTTAATTATTATTGATAATTTTCAATTGTTCTGCCTGAAATGGTCACTTTTGATGGAGATTTCACTAATAGTGTCTTCATACTTGGTTCTCTCATTACCATGACTTTCTGTGAGATTGTCTACCTTCTGTGTACAATTTTCAGATAAACAAGAGTATATAATTTTTTGTATACAAAACTCTTTTGATTTCATATCAAAATTCAGTTTTATGTCAAAATTGTGAACAACAGGGCTCGGATTCTGATGACATAAAAATTCTTTGAAAATGAACTATAAAATGACTTAAAAATATGGGTGTAGTGACCGTATGTTTTAAAAAATGCTAAAAAAGCATAAAGATGTTTATTTCTTCAATGAATTTTACAATTTTCAATAAAATGTATTTATATAAATTATATTTATTATAAAGTATTTATTTTAAAAGGAAATGTAATCGTTAGATTCGATCTTTCAATATCAGTTTTGAAAGGTCGACAAAGTTACCGAAGATAGTGTAATTTTGAGAAACCATTGCAGTAGTAAAATTCGTCATGAACCGATAATTCAATAAAAATTTTGTTTTAGTGTGTCATTGTAAATTCATGAAGCATTCACTAACAAAAACACAAAATGAAAAAAAAATGTAAAAATGACAAAGACTACTCAAAGGTCCAGAAAAATGACCTAACAATTATAAAATGCAAAAAATTACCAAATAACTATACATTTCTAACGTCTATACAACGTGGTAAACAATCATTAACAAGTTAGTTACGTCTAGAATGCACCAACGAAAAGACATCAGAATCCGAGCCCCGGTGAACAATATTCACGTGATGGATAAAACCAGATTCACAGAAACAGGTTCACCACACCAGAAACACGACATATAATTCCTGGAAAACAGCCGCGGGCATGTTTCATTTCGTCCCCGAGTGTAACCATCTGAAAACGTTCCTCGCCCGAAATTGAAACTTCTCGCGCAAGAGAGGCGAGCATTCCAGGTCACAACTCCGCCCGCGAGCCTGGCGACAACGCCGCTGCAGCGGGGGCGCACACTAGCGCAGCGCTCGGCGCGCCTTTGAAGCACAGCGGTGCATCTGCTGCAGCGGCGGCGCGGGCGAATCGGAAAGTCATTAGCGCGGGGCGGTCGTCTTTGTGCGCTGTACACGCGTGCACCGCCCCCGGCGCCGCCCCCCTCCCCGCCCGCGGCGCGCACCGCACCGCCGCAGACCGCCTGCGGCACAGTGCGCCGAATGGCATTTCTGGTCGGACGAAATTAAAATGTTCCATTCGTCAGTAGAGCTGTTTGTCTGTTTGGCAAGGTATTTAGCGCAAAGGGAAAGCGGACATTATTAAACTACAGCGGCGATTTTACACCGATTGATTGGAGATTCTGGATGCTTCAACTGCTAATATCATTAGTCCTGTAAATGTAGTGAATGTTTGTTTTCTCTGGAGGTGGCGGTGATCTTTCACCGGTAGATGTTGAGATTCGGCACGGGATTCTGGGTACTTCAACTGCTAATGTCATTAGTCCCGTAAATATTGTGAATGCTTTTTTCTCGGGAGGTGCCAGTGATCTTTTACGGGTAGATGTTGAGATTCGGCCGATCGGGTAGCGGGTTTTTCCCCAACGAGGTATCTCCCACCAGCAGGGTAGCACCCTAGTCGGGACAAGCTCTAAGCTACCAACCGGTCTCCCGACGTTTATGGTAGTGTAGTGCATGTAAGTGTACGTGTCTGTGTAAATAAGGGGTAGGACGAGATAACTTAAAGATCGCGCGTGGTTCGTGGCCCGTTTGTTAGGGTACTACTCCGGCATTGGCCTGCTATTGATCAGAGAAACCACGAAAAACTATCACGATCAGAGCAGCCGGTCGCACGAATTCTCCTCCAGGCAGCGATTGAACCTAGCTACCTAGCTAGTGTCGAAAATCCTGCTACCGTCGGAACTCGAACCTAGGACAACCCAGTCAGAGGGAGTGCAGTGACCTCAGTTTATACCCTGAGACACCTCTCTCAGTACAGCGGCGGTATTATCAAAGGGCGTTAGGCATTGATTATGCGAAAAATTTGACTTGTACAGAAGATAATTACATTATTTGGCTATCAAGGTATTATAAATAAGAGTATGAAAGGATTGTGGATGACACGAGAAATAGATTTGCGATGGTTGCAGTTTAAACTCGTCCCAGTGGCCTTAGATCCCTCTCGTTTGGTGCGCGGGTCTAGGGAGAGCGAACAAATACTCCAGAAAACAAGTAGCTGGCTAAGAGCACAGAGCACTCACATTGAATGTCAAGGGTTCCCCGTATCGATAAAACCAAGCTTCAGTGTTTGTAAAGTGCAGTTATTTGTGGAGCATTTACTTGCTTTCTGAGAAAATAGCTTGATACTTCTTGTGTGGACATACAATGTTTGTACACTATGTATGAAAGAAAAAGATTTCTAAAGAATGGCACATAATAATATTAATATTAATAATAATAATAATAATAATAATAATAATAATAATAATAATAATAATAATAATAATAATCCAAGAACCGAGTCCGATATTACAAAATCAAGATTGCCGCAATAAGGATGCCAGAAGATTTCACCAACTTTTTGGGAAATGATCTTTCTTCAATAAGTCATTTGGTTAATACGTTGTTCATTTCCTCTGATTACATTATCGCAGGGTGTTCAAATGAATCTCCGCGTAAGCGAGGCTGCTAAAATATCAAAATTTATTACAATACAGCGATGTAAATTCTTTCCACATTCTATATATTTTCCCAAAAATTTCAGTTCAAAAACTTTGTTCAGGCAGAGAGATTTACGAAACGTCCTGACAATATTTTGTATACAGCTTTGAACATTTTAATATTTGTCCAGAGAGAATCGCAATTCCGCTATCATCATCTCCCCACGGACTTGCGCTGCGGAATTCGTATCGTGTTCCTCCACTTATGTTAAATCTGTACCGCTAACGCTGCCGCAACAGCAGGGGTGTACAAAAGCGTGGTCACAGTAAGAGGTCTGAAACCCCTTCGAATGCCATTCAATTTAAAAAGTATTTTTAACTTTTTATGTTTCAAATGTTAGCATTTCTTTTAAAATTTTCACACTGGGGAAGGGTTTGGCACAAGTATTCGAGGGCGAAGGCAGCGACTTCGAGTCCCACGTAGAGCATGGGCATTTTCACTATTTCATTACTTCGAGGTTAGCTTCCCCTACAACCACCTATCTTAATCGTTCTCCTTGTCTCTATTATTACACATACAATTATTAGCCTTTTAACCTTTCTCCCTTCATGGTCTCCCTGTCAGGCAGTGGAAGGTAATGACAAACCACCACATAACCATCTGCTCTAGGTCAGGGGTGGGAAGAAATATATAAGACTCGTCGTTCCAGTTGAAGGCAATGGCAAACCGCCTCATATTCAAACATCTTCTCCAGGACAGGGGAGGGAGGAAATATATAAAACTCTTGCTTCTAGTGGAAGGAAATGTGGCAAACCATCACATAATTCAACATCTGCTCCAACACAG